>BMAO01019590.1:15446-112526 GCA_019973975.1 Trichonephila clavata | reverse complement strand
TTGGGACACTTGGTTTCCTATTTACTATTACTCGTCTTGATGTGTACTATCACCCCTTAAAGTTACTCCCATCATTTATGAAACACCCTGTATTTGAAATTTTGCTTGTGTGTTTATTTTATGGAGTAGAGATCTGTCGAAAATTGGTTTTGCGGAAATCCACTTGGCTATAGGGTTACGAAAGTGAAAAAAAATATCCAATACTTCAATTTTAGAGATTATTAAAAATACAAATAGAAGTTATATCTTTTTAGCGCGTTTTTCACTTATCGCGTTTCCTCTTACTGTATACGTTTTCGAACTGTTCAATGTTCAACAGTTGTTTCACGCGAGGTCAAAAGTGACGGGAAAACCCAAGTTCAGGGATATTTAGGAAATTTCAGTTGTGTGATTTAGTAAACATCTGCGCGGAATATTAGGCCATTTTGTTTCCGAGTAAGGGAGTGTAAACGAGATCTTTTGTTTAGTTGTGAACTGCTATAGCTTTGAATAAAAATGGAAGCGCAACGTCTTGAACATAGAGACAAATCTTGAAGTATTGAATCGCGAAAGGAGAAATTTGATCGACGCAGAAGACTTCTGGTTTAAAACTCCAATATCAGCCTATCATTTGGCATGCGTGCTTGTCAAAGGTACATGTCATTTTTTTCTCTTATGGTTAGCATTCTTACATGTAAAATTTTTTCTTAGATTTTCCAAACCAATTATTTTTTCATATTCTTCTCTTTGTAAGAAACCTTCCTTTCATAATTTAATTTATTTCAATTTATTTTTCTGTCTTTTGCAAAATAAATGTGTGTTAGTTAAGTACCTAACTGTCTAATATGGCTCTTTTTTCTTTCTTTTTCGTATGAAATTTCTGCTATACGGAGAAGGTGGATCCGTAAAGTATACTTACACCTAATTTGCTAGTCCTAATCCAGCAACAGCTTTAGAAATCATAATAGGTCTCCATTTATTCCATTGACTCTTTTGGTTTCTTCCATTTTTAAGTTCAAACTCCGTTTCCTGATATGTATATGTTTATTTAAATGTTGAACAATATACATTCCCATCCTTATTTTATAGTTTTGTGTCTTAAAATCTGGTTTCTATCTTCTAGCTGTGTTAGTTGTATAGTTAAGTCTTTTTATTTATTTTTCATTTTATTATAGTATATATATATATATATATATATAAAAGCGTACGGCTTCAATATTAGCCATGAAAGAATATTTAACATTCATAGGTCTTTAAAAGATCAATATTTTTGAAGAATTATGTATTATTTGTTTACAATAAAGGTATGCAAGTGGTTAAACATAACGTGTTGTTGCTAATCCTCCAGGGTCTGGCGATATCTAACAAGATCAATTAAATCATTTACTCTCAAAAAGACCAGCACAAGAAAGGGACCCGTGTAGATATCTTTGCTTGTGTGATCTATGCAACGCACTATATGCTTCAGGGAAGCCTGGTGATCTTGACACCTGACACAAATGGAGAAGACTTTCTTGTTCGCTAAGAATGAAAGGCACTTGATGTGACCTCTAGCAAGATGAGAAAATGTTGTCAGGGAGCATCTATCACACCTGAGGGCTAGGGCCAATCTGGGTCTATTACCCGCATACCGATGATGAGTGGAAGACGTTCTAGACTAAAAAATTTTGCAATTTTTTAACAAGTATAATTCCAGATAGGTAAGGGTGGATGTGGAGGGAGTTGGAAGATTACAGCCCTCCTTTGCTAGTCTGTCCGCCATTTCATTGTCATAAAGTTCGACGTGAGATGAGATCCAATGAAAATGAATATCATGGTCTACCGATATATGGTTCAGTTTGTGAAAGACGGAGACACTGGTTTTGTCACCAACAATAAACCATTTGTAAAGGTGTTGAAGTAAACTTCGGCTATCGGAAAGAATCCAAAGATCCCCGTAATTCTTCTTAGATAGAATGGTTTCAAGTCCCGCGTCAATAGCTTATTAGTTAACTTCTGAAAACTGATAACTGAGATCTGGATTGCGATATTTCAGGGACAATTTTTCCTGGAGCGTTTCGATATAGATACCACTACCAGCCTGGTTACATATTCTACTACCATCAGTATAAATTTTGATTGTTTCATTGGGGATATTGTTAATGATCTCCAGTGCCAAATGTCTGAGATGGCTAGAGACGAAATGGTTCCTAATGACGAATAAACTGAAGTTGAAGTGGAAATACATCCTGGAGTGTCCCTCTAAAAGATTCAATCTACATTGTAGAGAAGAAGGGCTCTACTTCACCAGAAAGAAAGTTCTCGGGCTCAACTTCGCTGAAGAGGCTGTTTTTCTTTAGTCTTTGCCTGTTTACCCAGTTAATCCGGTACTTATACGTGTTTTTTGTTGGGCGAAGCTAGAAATTTTGTTAAAGTATTTGACCAGTCCAGTCTGTCTACAAAATAAAAGAGGTTGTACATCTGCCTCAAATAGAACAATGTTTGAAGGGCAACTGTGCTTCAGACCAGTGATGATACGGGCAGCACTCAGTTGGACTTGCTCTAATTTCTTCAGAATATAGTTAGAGGCACAACAATAGATTAGAAATTCATATTCAAGATTAGGGCGAATGAGCGTCAAATAAGTAAGTCTTTGCGTAATCGCATCAGCTCTCCAATTATTAATAACGATGTATTTCAAGATGTTGCGTTTCCTACTTTTCAAAACTATATAGTCAATGTGTCTGTTACTTGTAAATTCAGGGTCTAAATTAAACCCCAAATATTTCGGATGCTTTTCATACGTACGATCTTGATTATTTAGTCTCAGTTTGTGCTGGTAATTGTAAAGATGTGGGCTGGTAATTATAAAGGTGGCATTTGACATAGATGGGTTAAAATGAATTTTTAAATCTGCTGCAAAGTTCGACAAAGCTGCCAGAGAGTAATTTAGTTTCTGACTCCAAATCAGGTATAGCTGTACCAGAGCTCCACAGAACAATGTTGTCTGCAAACATTCCAATTTTTATTTTAGAAGAAGGCACTTTCTCTATACCAGCCAAATACATAGAGAAAAGTGTATATCTAAGAACTGAACCTTGAGGAACACCTTGGGTGAGTTCGAATGTGTCCGAAAGAGTTTTTTTTAAATTTTACTTTGATGAAACTTCTCTGCAAGAAGTCTGAGATTCATGAAAGGGTTTTACCTCTGATGTTGAAAGAATCGTGTACTTTTTGAATCAATTTGTTTTTCCAAACTCTATCAAAAGCCCTCATGAGGTCTAAAAGAGAAGCAACAGTATGCTAAGTTGGTTTTAAGTTATGGACATCCCTATTAGTTTGGCAAAAAAAAAGGATTTGGTCTGTTATACACCCCTTCGGAAGCCGTATTGCTCGCATGGCAAAATATTACGTTTGTCCAAAAAGTATTGAATCCTAAGCAAAATAATTTTTCCATCAATTTACAAGAGGTACATGTAAGAGCTATAAGTCGGAAGTCATTAGGTGAGCAAGTCTTCTTTCTTGTTTTTTTAATGGAAAAACTGTTACCCTTTTCCACTCGGAAGGTAGTCGACCTATTTTCCAAGACAGACTGATTATGTCCAAATGTCTCTGTTTCCCTCTGGCGCCAAGAATTTCAAGCATTTGGCCGTAGAAACTATCAGGTTCAGGGAAAGTTTTCAGATCCTAAAGAGTCACGGCAAGAAGGATCTCCTGTGAGGAGAACGGTTTGGCCAACATTGGGTCTCCGAGATCAGAGCTACGACAGCCATGGATAACATTTCTGGCTCTTTTAAAATGGATCGATTGACAGTTGAAAAGTTAAGCGTACTTGAAGATTGAAAATGTGTTTGCGAGACCATTGGCCACAGATTTGTCATATGAGTATGACTGTCCTTCGGCGTCTCTAACTGAGTTACAAATTACAAAATACTTTCTTTTTCTTTGTTGATTTTTTGACAGATTTCCAAAGTTTTAATTCGGAGGACAGATAGTCAATTTCACAACACATTTCTTTCCATCTATCTCTTTTCATATGAGCATAGGCTAACTTTAACTTTGCATTTGTTTTGTTTAACTTGGATCTTGTACAGTTGTCCGTTGTTTAAAATTCTTTAAAAGACGTTTTCTCTTCTTTAGGGTAGGAGAAAATGTAGAAGTGTCGTGGACAAAATAAGGAACATAATGTTTAGCATTGCCACTTGAGATGTTAGAACTAGCCTTGTCAAGGACAGTTTTCCAGCTATGAGTTAAATACTCAGTCATAGGTTCTGAGGCCAGGAAGGTGTCAACAGATTCCCTAAATGAATCCCAATTAGCCTTTTTAAAGATCCAAAATTTATCCCGGTTGATGACCACACGCTGTCGCTTGCTAAATTGTATGAAGATGAGGAAGTGATCACTTCCAATATGGTCAATTATGAACCCCGTACATTGAGGAAAAATATTTGCACTGGTAATAGACATATCAAGTGCCTCAGAAGCGTTGTAGCTAAAGAACGAATGATTAGATGTTCCATCATTTAGGATCATAAATTCTTTATTATCCATCATTTGCAGAATGTCTTCTCCAATATCGTTGTTGCAAGAGGATCCCCAGATGGTATATTTGGCATTAAAGTCTCCCAGAATGATTGTGTTTTTATCCATGAGGTTAGACAAATTAATGGGTTTAATGACTTTGGTTTGGAGGAAGGTAAGCATTGAGAATATGTAACGGCTTTTATCTCCAGAATATATTGACGCCTTGAATTTCTAGATCAGATGTTTGATGTCTAGTGGAAAATCAATACTTTGATAATTTGTATCCCTAACGAAGAAGGCCAGGCCTTCTCCACCTCTGGAGGGCCTGTGTGTGCTAATGATGTTATAACCTCTTATTTTAAGATCCACCGTTATCTTTAATTTCGTTTCTTGTATAGCAATTACTTGAGCTTTGTTTAAATCCTCTATTTCTAAGATTTGGTCAAGTTTAGTTCTTGTAGCTAAAGTAGATAAACCATTGATGTTACATTGTAGAATTTTCAAAGCTTGAGGAGACTGTAGTTTACTTGGCTTCCTAAACCTAGAGCATGTCCCTGATTTGTCTGCGAGACGGACGATGCAGCATCTAAATTGAGAGTCAATGAGTTCACATGAAGGAAGAAATGTGCAGCTTGTGTTGATCCAAGAATCGGAGCACCAAATAGTAGAAATCTGTCTTGGCTCCAGTGCTTGCTGGTTTTAACTGGACATAATGGAGTGGCCTTCACGTCTAGGGTGACTCTGCCAGGAGTGAACTCCCAACGTACTTCACCCATCCCGCCCAGGACCCCCCCCCCTACGATGGATCAGCAGGATTTGGGAGGGAAACATAACGTATTTTTAACAAATACAGTTCCTTAAGAAGACATTTTATATTCCTTAGTTATTACTTATTTTTTATATAATTTTAAAGCGGATTGCATCATTCTCTTGTTTAATTTAATTTAATGTAATTTATTCTCTATTTTGTTATTATTTTTGACTATTACTATCAAATTAAACACTCAAATGCATTGTGATTTTTTTCTTTTAGTAACTTTGTTAAATGCACTGTTTTAAGTGAAAAAGAACTTACATATAAATAATAGGGTTTTTTTTTCTTTTTAAATATGTACATCTTAAGTTGGTTTTTATGTTTCCAAAAGTACTATGTGTCCAGAATATTCAAATAAAATAGTTGATTTATTACTTATTTGCCTTTGTGGTATCAAATGAAATTTTCATAGGATTTATTGAAAAAATTCCTTTGTCAACATTTCTGCTCTTTTCCTGACTGACTAATAAGATTAAACTATAAAAGAACAAAAACAAAAGACAATTTAAAATACTGGTTTAATTAATTTTAATATCCTCATATAATTAAATTTTTGACTCGTAATTTTCTACCTCAGGAATTATGCATATTGCTTAAATTTTGATGTGATCATAATTGCATTCTTCTAATAGTAATTCTTCTTTAGCGCGAGCTCTGCATTTTTGAATGCAATTTTTAGGTAATTTTCCTTTTTCTCATAATGGATTTGGATTTTTTATCCATTATTTTCGAATAGGTTTTTGCTCAGTATTATTAACAGAAAGGGGGAAGGTTGGCTGGCCACAAAGCATGTTCAACCCCACTTTTGTATAAATTATTTTATATATAATCTGTCCTAAGTCAGCAGTGTTTATGGCTGAATTGTCGAATCGGCCACTTATCCCGCCAAGTGTTTTTTCGCCAAATAGATAATTGCTCCAATTCTGGTAACTCTCGTGGTTTTGTATCAGTGAGGAAGAAGTCGAATCGCGGCGTAAAAGCGCGCTAAGTTGGCGATTTTAGAAAATTTACAGACCAGTGGCAGATTCGACAATTTCACCTAAATTTTAAATGAGCATAAAAAATTTGACTTACTCGGATTTATTTTTAGAAAAATTGTACATAAGATACCATTATATTTAATTTTTCTATATGTTAACCTAGAATTATAACTAGAATTATCATAATTTTTTGAACTTTCTCGCATTCCATTAATGTACTGTTTGTTACATCGAAATAAGTTACTTTTAAAGGAAATATAATGTAATTCATTTTGTCTGAGAAAAAAATCTGACACACAGTTTAAAGAATAATAACATACTTAAAGTGTTTCTTTTGTGGCGAAATTTTTTTAAATGAATTAAAAATCACTTTATACAACTTTTATAAGTAAAGCAAATTTTTTTTTGAATTTTCTGATTTCTCTAGAGCATAAATATCGAAAATCAATATTTCGACAAAATATGAATCTTTTTGATGATTTTATTTTATTAAACTTGGCTTTTGAAACTCATCTTAAGATTATAATCTTTTGATCAAATGATAAAAAGGGGTTGCTGTTTTGATTTCTTTAGAAAATAAACGTTGCTTCCGTTTGAAAACAATTTCAAATGAATTCTTTACTAGTATAAAGTATTAAAAGAAGATGAAATAAATTTTTGTAGTAATTATTTGCTTAACTTAACTCTACGGATTTCACTTGCAAAATAAATTACTTTATATAAGATTAAAACTGGTTCCAAAAAATGACGATAGCAAGTAATTTTAGTATAATTTTTAATTTGAATCTCAGAATATTCTAGCAAAACAAGATTATACTAAAAAAAAACAATAAAGATTGTTTCAAGAGAAAAATAATATAATAAACAAATATTTATCAGAACTTAAACTGGAAATATTGAATTCATTATATTTATACGATATATAGAGTAATACTGAAAATTCTTTGGCATTACGTTTACGATTCATATTTATCAAAAAAATTCTTCCTTTATCTTGCTTTTTTTTGTTCATATTTGATAAAAAAAAAGTTCATAATCCCAAGTAAACAATATTGTAATTTATTTTCTTATTGGCAATTTAGTTCTTAGAAATGTTTTATCAAACTATGTTATGTTCTTTATTTCCATACACAAATACGCTCAGTAGCAACAAGGATTTTTGAAAAATATTTCCTACCAATATTAGTAAAATTTGTAATGAAAATGCTGAAACGTATTAAAAAAACAGCTACTTTTAAAATCCATGAGCATATAATTTTTGTAGTAATGTATAATTCTAAATATTTCTTAATTTTTACAATATTATATCCTGTTACCAACATGTAAAAATTTACTGAAAGTCATTGAGTACTTTCTACTACAAGGGTGGACAAATAGTGGTCCACGGGCCAGATGCACAGCTCATCAGAGCAATAAAAAAATCCACATTGAACTGATAAATTTTCTTATGCGTTATCACAGTTATATTCCTCTTTCATCTTTCACTATTAGGAAAACAAAGTACCTGAAAGTGTCCCTTCTATAAAATCATCTGTAGAGTTTGGAAGACGAGAGCACAAGAAATTTCAGAAAATTGAACCAAAATTGAAACTGCTCTTTTATTCCATTACTGCTGATATTGATACAGAATGTGTGTAGCAATGGCTTGAGCTTATTGACTTGGAGTAAAATAACAGTGTGAATAAAATATTTAATTCTATGATACTGACTTTTATAAGTGTTTCTCAACTGATAATTTCCGTACAGGAGGAAATTTGATGGGGAATTGTTCTTAATACTTTTCTCGACCTATATTTTTGAGCAATTTTTTTTCATAAAGAAGTTCATTTCCAGTTTTTCAACAAGAAAAACTGGAAATGCTAGTTGGATGACATAAACTTTAAGACTATGATGAGAATTTAAACAAGCAATCTCGCCACTGATTTGAAAAAAAGTAATGTGGAGTAAATATCTATGTCATTAAACTGATTTTAAAATTAAATGTGCTTGCAGGTATATAGAATATAAAATTAGTACAATACATTAAATGAATAAAACTACCACTATGTTACTTAACTCATATTTATTATTTTTTTATCATGAATAGAATCATTTTTAAAAGGTATAGTCCTTCACTCTATCACAATATGGACTACGAACCAAAACTAATTCGGCACTTCTGTTTAACTACACTGTGTGGTAACGTTCGGTTACCTCTTATATCCGAACCCACTTGTCTACCTGTAACCACGACTAAATGTGTAGGAGGAACTAAATAATCCACAAGCATTATTTCCAATCTAATTTGATTTATTAATTCTTATTAACAATTATTAAACAGGCACAATAGAGTTATAATTAAGGTTTATGATTTATCGTAGAGTGCGGAGGTGAGATTCTATAACACTGCTACAGACCCTCAACTGAATCTAAGATAGCTTAAATACGCTCAATTACAACTACATCACAGTCGAATAACTAGCTTCTACTTAATGCAATGTACAGTACCTGAACCTTTAATGGATCGAATCCTACACTGGAAACTTTCTGGCACTCTCTACTGCTTGATCAAATGACGATGGCTCCACGCTCTGTAATCTTTAATTAAATCCACTGCATTTCAATCTTCAACTAACAACTAATTCTTAGACTTCCGTTAAGTTCTATTTGCACTCATCTAACGTATCAACTTCAGCTTGTCAATAACAACGTGTCAACAACTGACTTCCTTCCTTCCTACCTTTCTTTCTTACTTTTCTTACTTTCTCTCTTTCTTACTTTCTTTCATTTTTTAACTCGCGAAAATCAAATTTATATAACATTTAAATAATACATTGACATAAATCACGTTCGCTTTCTTAATCAAAGTTAATTGAATTAAATATTTTGTTTAAAGAGATGAGGAGATATTAGTGGAACCGCGTATAGATCCGTCACAACAGTAGCACCACCTTTTGTCCATCGACTTGTAGCAACTTGTCGTTGCAGCTACTGCAGTGCTTCTCAATCTTTCAATACTGTCTACCTAATTTTCAATCATAATTTTTATCACGCCCTTCTTATACAAAAATATTGTATTGAATGTAATAATAATGCACTTTGACGTTAAATCTACAATGCAAATTAACAAGATACGTATTAAATTATGTATGTGGTGTTACTTTAAAGTAATATATATTTTAAGTAAGTCTCTTTTAAGAAATAGGATAGTTATTATGTTGTTTTTCTTTATCTAATTTTTAAATTAGAACAGATTGCAAAATGATATTTAATTAAAGATTTATTTCCTGCATCATCCATTTCTAAAAGTACAAATGTCATTAGAAAAATAGTCGAGTCCATCGATACTCAACCTGCGACCCACCTAGCATTTTAGGTGGCCCGATCATGACTCGTTGCTCTGAGAAATTCATTCATTTATTTATGAAAATTTGTTGGGAAATTATTTGCTAAAAAATCAAACACACTTATGAACAAAAAAATTAGAGCACCAAGAAGGAGTCGTCAAAATAACGTAAATACTACTTCAAAATACGTAATGACTACTTTGATATAAGTAAATGATTAGAAAATCAAAGAAAAATGATCATTTATTTCAGAGAAAAAGGCAAAAGAACGGAGGATTTATTACCTTGTTGGAACACATTCTAGCGCGAATCCACGATGCGATACGATTGGGCATTGAGGCATACAAGATCTGTATGACGTCATGAGACATTTCGTTCCATGTTTGTTGTAACCTTGCTTCTAGTTCGTTCAAACTCGTGGGATTGGCTGTACGCATGCATTATTTACGATGTAGCGGTCTCCTCGACGACTGGACTGTCGAGAGCGTACTGAGCCTGGTCTTCGTGTAAATCAGCGTTTCTCAAACTGTGGGGCTTGCCTCCCTAGGGAAGCTCTTCCCTAACTCTAAAAGGGGGGCGCGAGCATATTGAAAAGTCGAAAATAAAAGATTCTTTGAAAAATTTATTAATTTACGGAAAGTGAACAACCAAAATACATTCTAACACAATAATAAAAAATAAAATACTCATCACACTAATATAATATACTTATAAATGTATCAGTTCTGAGCAATGTATTATATTGTCAATTTAACAAAACTCAGTTAATTAATTACCAGTGACCCTATGGGCTTACTATAAATAATATTATATACAGAAATTAACACTTACCACAGATCTTCAGAATTTGTATGGTTTATAATTAATCCCTTAACTGCCTATTGAAAGTTACACGATTTGCTCACCAATTACACCTGTTATCCACGTAAATATTCGTATGTAATGAAATTGGTGTGGGGGGGGAGAAAATATATAAATCCTCTGAAATAAGTAAATCCTTCATAAACGCGACCAAGGTCCTTTTAATGCATTCCCAAGGCTTCGGAATAATTTTATAGATAACACTGCACAAAAAAGGACGTACTTTGGAAAGACTTATATATACGTCTGTAGCAATTAACGCTTTGGCTTAGAGAGACATTTATCTATGGCACTTAAGATGTTAAAGTGGTATTGTAGATTTAGCGTCAGATTATATTATTAGTGATTTCAATACATTGTTATTGTATTCAGGGGGGGGCGATGAAAATTATGATTGAATATTGAGTCGCAAATATTGAAACTTTGAGAAGCACTGGTGTAAATGATATCTCTTGGATCAACTGGTCCAAAAACCTCCTCACAACACAATCAAAGCGGCCTCATTGACGAGCTACTCGCCTAGCTGAACACCCAGCTCCGATCATGCCGATGATTCTCCCCCTCTCAAACTGTTACAGCTGCTCATATTGTCTTTGAAAAGGGCGCAATGGCATATCTACCACAGCACACTCAAACAACCTTTAGTTATCTGTTTTACATTCGACGCAGAATGAAGTTAAACGCCCTCTACTGGCTATAGGTAATTCTCAACCACGCTGCATTTCTAATCATTTGCATATCTCGCCGACATGGACCTTCATGCCAAGTTTCGTTACGATACCACAATTATTTCTTGGAGCGCTAATTTTTTGTCCATGAGGGTATATCAATTTTGCTTTTTGCTGTCGATGTTCTATGCGTGCGAATTGATATTTTTTTTCTTATTTGGGATAATAGACAACAGTGGTGTACCGACCATTTTAGCAAAACTAATTTTTAACTATCTTTCATATCATGCAAGTGAAAAATATTCGAAGAAAATAGATTGTTTCAAGACGATAGGGAAATTTACTGTTTTGTAGGGAAAAACCAGCATGGTTCAGTAATTGTTTGATTTGTCACAAAACCGTATTTAAAAATACGAATAAACAGGAATCGTTCAAAGACACTTTTCCTCGAAAACGGCTTTCAATTGATGATAAGTAAGGTTTGTTGCAAAATATTTACAACAGAAAAAAAAAATGTCAATTGTAATATATCAGCAACAACAAAGGCACAGTATGAAATTTGTTATATATCCTTGGTTATCATATGGAACCGTATACTAATTCAGAAATTGTGGAAGAATAGTCTTAAATGCTATGCATTAAGAAAAAAACCAGTGACGAAAATAAAGAAATAATAGTTAAATAAAAGAAAAATAGGACTTATAATATTTTGATCATTTCCAAAATTTAAATTTTCTGTTATCAGGACCTTAAAACATTTCTCATCCCCCCATTAATCCTCATGTTGTGGCCCGCGTGAAATAGCTAAAATATGTATGCGGTGTGGCAGAAAAAAAGGCTGAGTACCCCTCGTCTAATATGTTGCTGTATATCATAGCCATCACATCTGGATTCTTGCGAACTTTTGCATGAGTCTGGGCTACCTATCAGACGTCTACACAAAACATGTAAATATGCAACACGCTCGTACATTTCCAGTCAATTTTAGTCAAGTTAAATTTTCTACAGCTACCGAAGCTATTTTGAATGTATATTTTTAAATTTTCACGCGCACGCGTGCGCGTTAGTTGTCATTCACAGTATTGAGTATTCACAGCAGTAGATTAAAACAAAATCATAGATACACTTTTAAGTCACAAATGAACATTCGGCGATAATAAAGTATACAATTTAAAAACAGCACGGTTCCGAAAATTAAATCAAGGAAAAATTCTGAAGAATACTTACATTTTGGATTTTCAATTACTGAAGTAAATGGAGAACACAAAAAGCCAATGCAGGTTATGTGTGAAAACTTAGAAATCCGAAGAACATATGCAAGTATTTTTTAAAACATTAAAAATCACTTAGCCCATGATGGAGAAGATTTTTTAAAAAGTATTTTCTTGCTGAGGACAACTAGATAGAAAGTTACGAGTGTGTTAGGGATTAATTTCAAAATACTTCATAAAGGCTCTCAACAGCCGAAGAAGAAATGTTCATAGATTTTACATTCAGTGGCGAAATAGTGTCATTTTTAAAATAAATCGCTCTTTGAATTTTGGGCAGAGGCGGATGATGAACTTTCTTTCGTGAAAACAAAAGAATTTCGTATACTGTATTACCCCATTTTCAAAATTCTATCTTTGTGAAACTGGATTTTCTGTGGTGCCTGCTTTGAAGACAAAGTATAGATCTCAGCGAAATATAGAAAAACTAGCCGTTACCCACCCACTTCACTTGGTATTTCATGGTGTTTTATAAATATATCCTGTTTATATATATAAATTATTGATATTTAAGTCCTATCATTAAGAATTTGATTGAATTGAAAATATACTTATACCTGTAACTCTCGCCTCTTGATAAAAAAAGGACAGAACTACTAATTCGTATTATCTAATAATCTCTAAAATTGAGTATAGAATGGTCTTTGCATTTTCGTAACCATATAACCAAGTGAATTTCCTCAAATCCAATTTAGGTGGATCTCTACTCCATAAAATAAACATGGGAGACAAATTTAAAATCTAAATCTAATAGGGTAAAATTTTTACTATCAACACCCGCCCCTCTTATAATTCCGTTGAGAGTCGTTCTCTCAAAAACCGTTCTTAGCGGATTTCAATTCAAGAAAAGAAAAATGTAAACCAAATTCCATTATTTCAGTTCTTGTAGTTCGAAAAAAGAAATTTTTGGTCAACATACCCCAGTATCCCCATGCACCCACAGGAGTTGATTCCCGTCAAATGCATTTTTAGGGGATACGTATTCAACAAAAGGAACATGCTTAACAAATTTCAAGTACACAGGTCTAACAATTCTAAAACAGGATTATTTCCCTATAACTCCCCTTCACTCCTCGCAACCCTCCTTGGGTGTCGATTTTGGTTTGGCTCTTTGTATGAGGAACTCTATTCCATGAAAGGAACATGCCTACCAATTTTCAAGCTGGTTGATCGAATAGTTTAAAAACGGAAATATATATCTAGTACGCCCCTTAATCCCATTTTGTAGGGAAACTGTACTCTAGGAAAGGAATCTATTTATCAAATTTAAAGACTGTGTGTCTGAGAGTTTAAAAATGTAAATAAGTATCTATAACACTCCCAAACCCCCGCAACGCCATTTGGGGGTCGACTTTCCCCAAACTCATTTTGTAGCGGATCTCTACTTTTTGAAAGGAATCTGCTTACCAATGTCAAGATTGTACGTCGAGTAGTATTTTAGAAATGGATACAATTATTTATAACGCAAAGCATGTAGTTCAAGTAGTTTAACCCATTAACTGCCAGATTTTTTTAAAAATATTTTTTTAATATATAGTTACGTATTTACATGTAAACCAATGTAGTACATTAAATTTTACAAAACAGAAAAAAAAATATGTTTTTTATGGATTTAAAAATCAATCCCCATTAGGGGATCACGGTACATTGCATGTAAATAACTGTAAATTTTTTTAAGAGTGCCATGGAATAACACATCCTACGTGTAATCCTACATCACACTTCACGCACTGTTTCCGAACATTTTTTTTACAAACCGCACCATTTTCTTTGTTTTCTGTCCAATGTTCTTTCTAAATAATGTCCTTGAGGATTTTTTCTTACGTCTTCTGGTACGCGCTTCTGTGAACTCACACTGTACGATGGTCGTCCACAATTTTTCGGGTCAGACACGGAATGTAAATTCAAATAGAACCGTGCAACTTCTCGTCTGAAAATTAATAGCGGCATTTTTCCATTAGCAATATAATATATTGTATGAGCATTAACTAGAGCCACATCCACTGCATTAGTGAAAATAGGAAAGTACCATTTTTTGCCTCTAATTTTTATCCTATACTTTTGTACATTCCAGTCAAGCTTGTCAACACCTCCCATGTTCTTATTGTAATTTATAATGGCATTGGGTTGTGGAACTAATATTTTTTCCCCTCAGCCCTAGAACATCTCGGCACACGTCCCAAAGGTAAAACTTCCAAATGATTTGATAACATTTTAACAATGCTGTTATCCCTTTCCAAACAAGACCAAATATTCCATTTATTTCATCATATCTATAATCAAAAGCCCCTCTAAATTCTTTCTTCATTTCCTTATCTTTTTTTATAGGGCACTTATTCATCCTATTACATCTCACCGTTCCTGTCGCAGGTATATTTCTCTCTTTTAGATTTTTCAGCAAATCAAAACTTGTGAAAAAATTATCGAAATAAAAGCAGTGTTCCTCTGGTTTGTCTATGGTTGATATCTTATTCAATATTACTGACACACCTAATCCATAAGTATCTCCTTCTAAATTATCTTCTTCTGAAATTCTACTTGGCTTACCTTCATAGATATCAGCATTATAGCAATATCCGGTCACACCACAACACATTGCCCATTGCTTGAACACAAAGCGAATGCTCTTTCCTCTAATAAACTGCTTTAGAAAACGATGACCATAATAACGTACCATTTGTTCATCAATACATATGTTATACGAAAATACGCCGAACTGCATAAATGCTTTATTCAGCTCATCCAAGATTGGTCGTATTTTAAATTATATGTCTTTGTTTCCATTTATTAGTGGTATATTTGTATTGTCACTGAAATGCAGATTTCTCTTTATCTCAATATAACGATTTTTCGACATACATTTCCTTACAATTCCAATATATCTATATCTTCTTCTTCTGACCAATACATCTGCTCTTGAGGCAAAGAGTGATATGCAGTTAACAGTAAAAATCCCAAAATTTTTTTGAAGCAGTCTGAAGAGAGCGTAAATTGGTGACGATTATTTTGAGTTGCATAAGATACACTTTGCTGTACGATGTGATTTACTAGATCATCTGTGAAGAACATTTCAAAAATTTCTACTGGTCTTTTATCTTTTACTCTTTCTATCATGGTCATTCTACGTTGCTCGCATTCTTCTTCTCCCTGACTAGAAATGTTGAATGATGCTCTTTCTCTTTTCCACCTTGATATGGGTTTTTCTTTTTTAGGTTTCTTTTTTCTTTGAACAGTAACTTCTTCATTACACCTACCGCCATGAACTTCTAATGAACCTGGAACATCGTTTGGAATTGTATCTTCCAGAATGTTGTCATCTATATCTCCTAAATCAGACACATCATCCGCTCTATCTGGTGGTAATTCAACTATGTCAATAGTACCTCCTGGGTCATCATCATCTGTCAAATCAAGATCATTGTCCAATATTCTTCAAGCTCTCTTAGAGTTGAAAATTTTCTTCTACTCATGATTATCCAAATGAAATAAAAAAAATATTTAAAAAACACAAATTATAATAATACTGACATTTATCAAAATCCAACCATGTTGATCTTGCGGATAAAACTCTCTAAATGACACAACTTCTCAGCACAATGTTCATGTCCATCTGCTCTAAAATTTTAAATATCTTGCCCAATAGACGAAAAGGACTGGCGACGTCCCACCCTAATTAGAAGCAGGTGCGTTTCAGAATCACCTGCTCTCAACACCTGCTATTTCCACCCCCACATCTTGTTTCTATTATTATTATTAGTGGGCAAATTCAACATTTTCGTTAGAAACATTCTTTCTGGAACTCTTCCCCTTTCTTTCCCCCGTATCAAGTCTATATTTGTCAGTGGAAGCATTCCACACTTTTGTGGGTAACAGCCTTTTGGAAATTCCGGAAACATATTGCGCCAGATAACTGAACAAATGGAAATTTCAATTCTAGCATAAATAAATCATTTTACATTGCAATAACCGTGAGCCCCAAATGGGGATCATTGTATTTTACAGGTGCTGACGGCATGAAGTAAACAATGTGCTCAATTTTTATTTTATATTACTCAGAACTCATGTGCAAACAACCTCTGTCAGAAAAAATAATTCATTTTAATATAAATTAACAGATATTCACTTAGAAAATAGACATATGTGAAAAAGCGTTGTTTACAGGAAATGTTTCGAAAAAATGTCATATATGTATTTTATTTTGCAAATAAAACTAATAAATTAGCTATCTACATTAAGAGTAGACTATTATGTAGACACATGACTTTAAAAATAAATGAAAACCTAAAATTTAGTGATGAACAAGATAAAAATTTTCGTGATCCCTAAATGGGGCCCATGGCAGGGAATGGGTTAAAAACGAAAATATTTATCTTTTGCACTTTTAATCCCTTGCAATGCCACTTGTGGGGCTATTTTCACAAAACACATCTTGTAGCTGATCTTTACTCTATGAATGAAATCTGTTTATCAAATTTAAACACTGTACATCTAATAGTTTAAAAATTGGAATAACCATCTCTAATGCTTTCTAGCCCCTGCAACACACCTTGGGGGTCGGCTTTCACCAAACTTTTTTTGTAGCTGATCTCTATTTTATGAAAGGAATATGCTTACCAAATTCCAAGATTGTGCGTCGAGTAGTTTAAGAATGGAGACAATTATTTATAACGCCCCTTAACCCACCGTAACGCCTCTTGCTTTTCGAGTTTCGAAAAATCCGTTCTTAGATGATCTGTACTCCATGAAACAGGCATGTCTGACCAAATTTCAAGTCTGTAGGTGGAATAGTTCCAGAGGTATCGTGATTAGTCAGTGAGTGAGTCAGTCAGTCAGTGAGTCGCTTTTCTCCTTTATATATATAGATAATTCAAAGTGTTAATTTCTAATATGAAGCCTTTCTTTGAAAAATTTTGCTCTGCAAGAAGAGCCCATGGAGGTCAGTAATACTTATTAAGCACTTGCACTGGCAAAAAATTCACTGACGCGTATACCAGAACGGTCGTTTCTGTTTCCGTAACAATCACATGATAACGTACATACCACGTCGTAGGCGATTCTGAGACAAAAGCTTTGCGACGTGCGGGACAAATCTTTCCAGAACAAGTGGTTAAACCTGTTCTTAATTTAGAAATAAAAATTAGTTAAATTCCTTGTGCATTACTGATACATTTAAAGCATACTGGTTGAAGTACCCCCTCTTTGCAGGACTTCATTTTTAAAAAAAATAAAACCTTATTCATTATACAATAGCTGAATTGCAAGGAGAGTAAAACCAAGTGCACAACATTGTATACGAAGATAAAAAATGATTTTTTAAATGAACGGTCATACTGTAATATTTTAAAACGAACTGTAATTTTAAGCCTCACAGATTTAACACTTAGAATTAATGTTAAATAATGAAAAAGTTTATAAAATTCTGATGAAGAATAATTGTGTTAATTTAATATTTAAAGCGAGAAGACTTCAAAATTTCTTAACCCGGGAACAGGGGCGCATTTGATACTAACGTTAATTTTCGTGTGAGGTGACTCAGTCACCCCAATCCTTTTTTATAATTGTTTTTAGTTTGCACTATAAATATCGTAATTCATGTGAATAATTTAATTAAGAGAAAGTATACTGCCCCTACTTTCAAGGACTTTTCAGTTTTTCTTTGATAATTTGAGAAAAAAGAATCCAATAAAATTGAACTTAAATGTGTGTGATACAACTGTGAATGTCCTTCATACAGGACGCAATTCGCAGACACATGAATGTTATTTGCAGGCAAAAGTGTCATATTTGGTTCAAGTTATTGTAGTGATGATCGACAAATAGCATATTAAACATTTTCTTGCTAGTATCTTTTTCACAGGGTGCATTGTATCTTGTAATCACTTTTGGATTGCTATTTTATTTGATGAAGTTCTTCAAGAAACATTTGAAAATTTTCCTTTCGTTTCCTGTTAATCACTTTTCTCAAATTAATTTCGGTTAACAGAAGGTTCTTTCCAAGCTTGATCAGTAGTGACAAATGAATTATGCCTTCCTTTTCTTCCTACAGCTAATGTACAGTATTGCAATAATAATAACAGTGACAAATTTTTATCTGCCTAAATTGTTTTTGATTCTGGATCTTGGTTATGTTTTTTCTCAGAGAGAGTCGTATTTTAACTTTAAAAAGAAACGTAATAAAAAGTGTATCATCGTGGGATTACAGCAATTTGAACGAAATGTTTTTTTCATTTGGTTATAGGATTTAAGATTGAAGCTTTTATTTTTTGATGACTTAATATCGCCTGATGTTATATTTAAATTACATCAGTAAATGTGTATTTTTTTTATTATGTCAGAAATTACTTTGTGTTTTACTTCATTCCTGTCATTTTTAAAAAAGATTATTTTACTTTCGACAGGCTTGCATCCCCCACTTGCCGTATTATCACCTCCCAGAGGGCGGGCCCCACTATTTGAGAAACACTGAGCTACTGAAAACATCTCATAGAGAAATATTTAGACATATCCCAATTAAAATCTACGAGAAAGAGTGGTCTATGTTTAATTCTGTGCAAGAACTATCGTTCAGATAATATTCCGTATCTTCTTGATAAGATTCATGTTTGGGGATCTATAAGTGATGAAAATTTATCCGAAACTCTCCAGTATTTCATTCAAAACAATCGTTAATGAGTTTGACCTGGGGATAAAACACATTATAATCCTTGAAAATTCCATCTTATTTTAAAGCATGAAGTCCATGAGTAGTTCTAAGTGGTATGTAAGTAGCAGTGCTTAAGTTATTTCTGAACAAAGATAGTTTGACTAAAAAACCAAATCTATATCATTCACATCCTTATAGAATGACCTACACCATTTGCACAATGCCTTGTAAGTAATTTGTAAATTTTTTTTTTTTGAAATCTTGGCCTCACCTGGACTTTTTTACTAACTCTAGAAGCAATTGAATCTATTGAACGAACAAGGTTGTTTGATTATCCAAGTCAAACCGGTATATTCTCAAGTCCAAAGAAATGTTGCAGTCTGTAGCGTGTTGTTAGTAAAATCATTCGAGTTGATCTTATGCTGTCATATTTCATCAACACCATTTTACTCTGCACTGATCTAAGAGACTCATTTGATTATGTTCTGCATTTTGATTGTTATTATTATTTGACTCGACATTTATAATATAGGAGCACTGTTTACTAAATACAGATATCTGTATTCAAGATTATTAACCTTTTAGTGACGGAGTACTGATCATCGGAAATCATTGTATATATAGAGGAGGTTGTGTACACATGCATCCTCCCCAAATGTCACCGGCATCCGGGTGATGCTTTGGTGAATCATGTTTCGTACTGGCTCTACAGGATATAACCCGTCCTTATGCAAAATGCATTGAATGGACTGAGTCTGATAAGGGAGTTTGAGAATGATTCATATATGACTCCCCCGCAGCGAAAGGGTTAAGAAGACACTGCGTGATTTATAGTGTAATATAATAACTGAGGTTGTAGATGCTTGGTATACTTCTGACACTTTTATTGCAAGATTTTAAGCTTCGCTAACAATTCCAAAAATGGAATGTTTAGCTTCGAGTAGCTTTTTAGGTTCAAAGTCTGTTATTTACCATCGTGTGGTCACCATTACACCAGAAATCAGTTCACATAAATCCCTGAGGAACCTTTCATAAGTGAAGGCTTTGACAATACATGAGCACAATTTCTTACATGATGTTGTGGCTATTTGATTATTTGTTTATTGTTATTCCATGACTTTTGAGACCTCAGTGTATATAAAAGATAAATACCCAATATAATAGTTACATACTTTGGCAACAACAAAATTTAATTTTCATCATGAAAATTCAGGACAGTTTCGTAGTTAAACTATATCATTTATTTTCTTATTTTGTGTACTAATATTCAAACTAAATTACTACAGTGATCAGGTTGAAATTTATATGTGCTACATCACATTTACCCTATCACCGTTAACCATTGATTGCTCCGCACCTGTTTTGGTCGGGAGGTGTTGAGAACTCCCCAAGGCATCAACGTGCTAATGTAATATTGAAAAAAAAATATTCATTATGCATATTTATAAATTACAAGATACTTCTTTCAGTTTTATGAATAAAAATAGTAAATGTATTGCATGCTTAATGAGACTAATATTGATATAAACTAAAATTACAACCTTTTAGAGGTGATTTTTTTTTTCATATGCTTTAATCACGTATTTTTCTTACGTTTGAACAAACACGGATAGTTTTTACACATTTTATCGTGGAAAAGCAGTGCAGTGCCCCTTTTTTGAGCCACATTAATGCTCTGTTTATTAAGTTATGTCAGCAATGCGTATTTTTAGTTCTTTGTTAAGGTTCGGGAGTTCTGATATCATATCAAACTGTAGCTACTGAAGATCCATTCCAATATCCTCTAATAATCTTGAACATTTCAGTTTTTTATCAGGGAGAACAAAATTATAGAATATGGAAGCATAATTTACAGCAGCGTTAAGTAGATTTTAAAATGTTTGCAGTGGACAACGGTTACATACAGGTAATCCTCCTACAACGCGGTACTTGTGGAACGCGATTTCGCTGCAACGCGTTTCAGATATTGAGTGTTTTTTTCCATAACTTTTTTCTGTTAATATCTACACGTCAATTGTGACGTGTAGATATTAACTCCTACAACGCGATTTCTTATAACGCTGCTTTTTTAAAGAACGTATCTACCACGTTGTAGGAGGCTTACCTGTACTCACAACACATGATACATACAACACATTTCATCTGTAATATCAACACCACTTTTAGTCATGTTGTAAAGATACACAATTTCGGGTTTCATCAAGTTTAGTTAATATTAAATAATTGTCAGAGTAGAAGCCCCCCCCCCTCTTTTTTTTCTACAATAAAAAGCTTTTTGTACAACGACTGGCCCGGGATACATCTCTCGCTGAGACCCCAAATCAACTTTGGCTATATGTTTTAACCCCATGGACAGATGAACCTTAAGGCACCCGACTAGGTTCAAAGACCAATTTTTCAAAAATTGATTATCTGAAGAATTTTATTGTTTTAAAGAACATAAATAGGCTTAAAGAGTTATAATTATGAAATAAATACCAAGTTACCTCAAATAAATACCTCTGTTTTTGAAAAAAAAATATTTTTATAAAACTTTTTAAAAAATTTCAATTTTAGGAAAAACAGCGTAAAAAATATATATTGGATATAATGTAATTTCAGTTGCATCGATATATTTATTGATCTACCTGAAGTGTCGCAAACCGCAGGTTAAAAAAATATTTTCAAAAATAAATATTTAATAAGCATTCGAACTTCACGTTAATGATTTTTCGTTAAAATTACTCTATAGTCTAAGCTAAAAAGGACTATAAAATGTGATTAAATGTAAGTATCTTAAAACCTGGGGTTTGCTACACTCTCAAGGGCGTATAACATAAATGTTGCAAATTTCATTGAATTTCATATAACTGTTTTGGAGATATCCCAGTCTTCGTGCAAAAATTATCGTGAAAATTTCATTCTTAAAAAAACACATTTAAAAAATATACTTATAAGTTACATAAAGTAAATATTAAAAAAAAAAAAAAAACTTAAAATTCTCCAGTTTTATATGTTATTCCTGCTTCCTCAATTTTTATATTTCTTTTTTTTTCGAATGGCTCTAAGTTTTCTTCTGCAGGTTTTTGCTGTTGGCAGTGAGTGACGTTTTGAATCTGCAATGCTCTCATTATCAAAGGTTTTTTGTCCCCGTACAGTATAATAGCCCTAAACAATACCCATTTCATTTAATATGGAAATTAATCCCTGGAAGCCATTATTAAACTGCACAACAGCAATATAAACTCCTAAACGCAATGTTTGATGCTCAACGAAAACTTCTTTTGGTAATATCTGCCACAAAATTGCATTAAAACTTTCGTTCGGATTTTGAGTTTTGCCGTGTAAACATTTCTTTAAAAGATTTCTGTCACACAAATCCATATAAACTGGCTTTATCGAGTTAACAATATTTCGTGGCAGTCCCAAGGATTTATCCTGATACACAATATTAGAAGCTTTAGCCCGTTGAAATTTACACCAAATTTCAGCTCCGACAGGGCACTGTCCATGTTTTGGCTGATGTTTTGATGAGCAACAATGAAAGAAGGCAGCAATAACAGCAGACTGCATTTTGTTGAAGTTCCCAATATTGCTTCGAATAGCAATTCCGTAGTAATTCTGTAGCTTATTAATTAAACCATCAGTCAATTTACCTTTCCCCTCGAGTCCTATATTTCTGCTTTTCAATTTTCGAAGCCTTGTTCCAACTCTTTTTTGAATATGCCCTATACATTCTAGCTTCGTAACAGAATATTTCCCATAAATGTTCTTCACGGCATCAAAAGCTTTGGAATCTCCATCCCCATAATAGTCAGTGTATCGTAACATTCCATGATCTTCCGACCTCTCAAAAATACGATAAGCCCCAACCGGTTCCATACTGGATGAAGATCCTTTATGATGATTACACCTGAATTTCACATTTTGTTGCTCCGTCTTTGAATTGCATTTTCTACAAAACTGAGATAAAGATTCAAAGTCAACAATATTCCCAGTATCGACAGATACCACAACCATTTAGCGAACAACCAGCTAACACAACCATTTAGCGAAGAAAACCCACGACGCTGCCAGGTACCATCCACCGAAACACCACAATTTACAGTATCATGTGTAGATTTTTTTAATTGCCTAATACCTTTTGCTGCGTCATTCATTATTTTTTCTCCAATGGAAGTACCAGCACTGAGGAGATTTTTTTCTTCTTGGCGGAATGCAAGCTTTGACAGAAAGGGAGGTAGATTCAAAACAGCACAATGTTTTCTTCTGCTGAGACACCTCTACCAATCAATCTGAAGCCATAAACAAAACGAGTATTGAGTTCATTCATTTTGTCTAACTTTTTAGAAGTACAAAATGCCGATATGAAACTGCAATTTTTGCTGTGCAAAGAAAAGTTTGAAGATAATCCGAGCCTTGAATCTTCCTCAAGATAAAGGCTTCCTGCGGTACACTCTTTAGTTGGGCAACACAATAAGGAAAAAATACCAATTAAAATTTCCAGATCAATCAACCTGTTTCCAGTTAAATGTTCTGTATTACTTTCATCATCATTTACCTGATTGCAATGCTGCAGCTTCAGTGAACTGGCGGTCATAATTTCTTCCTTGCATGAAGCAATTTCAGTGCTTGTGTTTTGGTTTCCATGAAACTTTCTTTTACGGGACGATATGAACGACATTTACCCATGATTTCAGGTAAAATAAATTAAAGATTAAATTAAAATAATTTAAATTCTTAAAATAAAGCAAAATATAGAAAAACAGATTTAAGATAGGCGAGGTAAATCTAACGTCGATTGTAAACAAACACGGAATAGTAATAGTCTTAAAATACCGTTGCCAATCGTTTGCAACAAAATTATTTGAAATAATTATTAGCAAACTGTGGCTTAGTAAACACATAATTAAAATTTTGGTTTTTGAAATTCCATTTTAGGGAAATAATAATTAAACACTGCATATATATGTCGCTCACTTCCGGTCCAGATGACATTACTTCCGGTTTTCGTTTTCAACTACTATGACTTATTAAAGTTGGTATATCTAGAGTTCTAATTTACGTAAAATTAAAATAAAGACTGTTTTGGAATCTTAAAGGATTGGGCTTTGTTTTACAATCATAAAAAAAATTCGACATTTTTGTCCAAAAACACTTTTTCAACCTAGTCGGATACCTTAAGGAGACATCTATAGCCTCTTTGATTCCCTGCCAATGCGGGTGGCAGCGGTTATAGCTACTATTGGCGTCTACACTAACTACTGAATTTGTCATCAATCACACGTCACAAGAGGCTGTAATTTTAATCATTTAATCTCTGTACAACATGTTACCTGCCAAATATAAGTTGTTCGGATATCTGTCGCTGTGATATCTCTTGTCCTTCTTGGTGTTGCACTTTGCGTGGACAGCAGTGTATTTTGCAAGAAAATAAATTTTATAAAAATGATTCAAACACATAATAATTTGATTAGCATTTACTGTATTTCTGTCTAAGTAATTTGACTCGCATCTTATACAGGAGTGTTAAAAATGAAGCCAACCGATAAATAGATAGTAAAATAATAATAATAAAATATGCAATACTCAAAATGTTTTCTGTTTTAAAAATAATAATTCCCTTCGCTGAAACGACACAAAAATTTGTATGAACTTTAGGAAGTATTAATTTCTTTTTAAAAACAAAACATAGAATGAGAGTACACATATATGTATGGATATGTTTAGTTTATGATTAAGTTTCAAATATGTAAAGTATCTTAGAGTCACAAACTTACTGGAAAAAACATTAAGATATATATCTTATATTTTGTATTCTAAATAAATTTAGGCTCGTATTCTTGATTATAAGTAAAATAAATGTGAATATCTAATTTTGAATTGTCCACATCGGGAAAAAATTCCAAAGTTGACGACTGGTTGTTGCGTTTTGCAGCAAGAGTTGGAAAAAATACCTTTTCGACCCCAATCACACTCAGTTAGTATATGTTGGCAGCAATGCATGGTATATCTAATTTTATTTTCAACGGCACCTTTTATTTCAAATTTTGTATATATTAATTTTGAACATGATATAATTATCTCATGAGAAATCCAAATAACAAAGAGCAGTTAATTTTTTTTTATTCTGTTAATGGATACAAAACTCGCCAAGATGTCACTTTCGCCAACAACACACAAACGATAAGCAACTAAAAGCCACATGCTATTAGTTGTGGCACTTTCTTAAATGAATGGCCACTAAAAGCTGCGGTATAAACTACAAAATACGTTTGCAACTAACGAAATTTATTCAAGGAGTATTTGATCTTTTTAACTTACATGCGGCTCTAACGTAAAAGTATCAAATTCTCTCATGACAAAAATATCAGCATTTAATACAGTAACTGGAGCCCGAATGGTAGCGTATCGCGCTTCCACACGACAGGTTCGTGGCTCTATCCTCGTACTGGTCAAGGTCGACTCACATTTTCATCCCCACAGTGGGTCGATAAATGAGTACCAAGCTTGCTTGAGAACAAAGCACTAATGGCTTCGCTTCAGACTGAGCATCTATACGTGACATCTGCTAAGACACCTTAGTGCTCAATGATCACGTTCACTGAGATGGGCACAGTAGGCAGTGGCCCTCATGGGTTACGACTCCAGTGAGTTTAGTTTTTTCGTTTATTTACAGCAACTTTGTGATAATTAGTACTTTTCATTTATGTCCAATTATTTAAACCTTATATTAAGCTTGTAAATGTCTGCATGTTTTTATATAATTATTGTTTTTATATTTTGTAACTATTTCTTGTCATTAAACGATTTTCAAAATATTTTTAATTATATAATTGAATGCAATAAATAGGTAATTAATAGCTCAAAATGGCTTGAGTTATTTATATCTTGCATTATGCTTGTATATATCTGCATGCATTGAAACAAGTATATTGCTTATGCATTGCAATTGTGTATTTTACTTTAAAGACATGTTTGTGTTTGTATTATTTTATTGTATGTGGAAATTTTAAAACACTTGCAACACACTATTATTTTGAAATCTCATAATTTATTTAGACAATTATGAAAACTGGTTTCATGTCAAAAACTAGAATTAAAAATACAAATTAACACTGTTTCCTCTTGCATTTTTATTGTTTCACAGACAAACCCGTTTGGAAAGAAGGACATATCGATACGTTTTACGCTGTAGTTGGATCAACTGGAAATCTTACGTGCGAAGCTACATCTGAGCCTCCTCCAATCTTCGAATGGTTCAAAGATCGATATCTACTAGGTAACAGCAAAATTTACCAACTATTCAATGAAAAATACAAAAGCACATTACAGGTAAGTAATAAATACTCTGTATCAATCAATTTGTATTTCAAATGACTACCAATTGCATTTTATTAACTTTAGCTGTAAAAGTATTCCTTTCGACTTTTTCCCCTTTTTGTTTAATGGCTAATCATTTTTTGTTACTTCACAATTCTTAATAACAGATATATAACTGTGAGGTTTAATAGAAAGAAAAGCTTACAAATTGGATAAAAAAAATATTTATTATTAATAGACAGATAATATGAAAGGGAATTTAGAGGTATACGTGCCTACCACATTTCAACATAACGCCAAGTGTATTTAGGCATTCATCAGAACGACCAACTTGATTAACCCGTCTTGTAGCTGGGGGGAGATAAAGGTACTCGTCCATTGAGCCTGATCTCGATGGTTGTTTTCTCATAACTCCCTTGGTATATCGCAGCACATCAAAAACGATATGTTGCACGCTACCATAGATTACTCCCAGCTCTGACGAGACTTCACGCAAAGCTTACCGTTGATAATTTTGAATCATTTCTTCAATTCATGCCGCGTTCATTTCTGCCATTAAAGAACTTGGTTAGCGGCTCCCTTTCATGTTGTGGTTATCGACATGCTGTCTTACTGATTAAAAAGAGTGACACAATTTCGCTACATGATGTCTGCTCACTGTGGATGAGGACGCATTCTTTGCCTATAAAAATTTAATCACGGCTTGCACTTCCAAACGAGACGAATTTCATAAGAGTCAGTCTGCATTTCAATCGTCCTGGAACGTCTGGGAACTTTCACTACCTATCCTGAAACCTGCTGTATGACAAGTAGTACCACCTGTCTCCACTTTAGGGTAAAAAAATTATCTGTACAAGTGAGCAAAATTTTGTATTAACCTCGGTTCGAATCGAAAATTGAACTAAAGTGGGTAAAAATTGAATTCAAAGAGTCCGTTACATTTAAGTAAAGCATATAAAAGTGTGTTAAATATTTAAAAAAGGACACGTTAGAGTAGAAATCATACATATATAATGGAATAATCAATGCCATTAAAACAGGAAATAGAGAAGTTTTGTAAACCTACCCGAAATATAATATCAAATTATTTCGATTATGTTTTAATTTTCTTCTTAATTCTTTTCGTATATAATAATACGACATTTTTAAACAAATTACAATTTTTACATGATTATAAAATTTGTAAAAAGGTTACATGAAACGTATTTAGATGCGTTGATTTAAAAAAAAAATATTTAACTGTGGATTAATTAAATAATGTATAACATTTTTTAAATAATTTAGTAGTTAGTAGCAGTTCCTATATATAAATATTTATAAATATATATATAAATATTTATATAGAAACTTTATATATATGTATATACAGAGTGCCCAGGATAAATGTGACCCAATATCTAATTCCCGAACAGTTCGGTTTAGATATGCACTTACAATTTGAAAAATTCTTTAAAAAAGGTAAAGAATGTTTTTACGTGCTTTTCGAACCAAAAAACCAATTTACAAGAAAATTAAAAAAATTAATTTTTTTACGGTCCCCAGGTCATATCACTTATATTTAGTTAAAGTTGCAATACACAAAAACAAAGTAAACACAAAAAATTTCATTTTATTACCAGAAAACTGGCCGAGTTATGGAACTTTAAAAATCATACATTATGTCCATTTTCTCGGCTCTTTTCAAGAAGCTAGTAAGGGACCGTCTCCAAAGTGATATTAGTTGAAACTTTGCTAGGAAACTCTAGCTCTTGCGCGTCACTCTTACGTAAATCGTTTTTAAATATAAAAGCATACGTTAATAATACAATAATTGAGTACTTAAGGAATAAAATTTATTCTGTGTACATGTAAAATGTAGAAATAAAATATTTTGGACGAAGAAAACATTTCAAAAGCAGTTCCAAAAAAAAGACTTTTATGCTGTGGCTTCAGTCTGATTTGCTGCATTTTTGCAGATCATGACGAACGTTACAAATCTGTTGTGTAGTAGCTTGCAATTGCATACAAACGCATTCTAAAATTACGAATTCTAGTACGGGAAAACGAGATGTATACAAATGAAGAATACTGCGAAATGGTACTGTTTTATGGGCAGTGTAATCGAAATAAGAAAAAGTTAGCAAGACTTTACGGCATTAAATTTCCCACTCGAAGACATCCATCTTATTGTACAATTGCCCGTGCTGTTCAGCGCTTGTTTAAAACTGGGAGTTGTCGTAGACGTATTCCCTTGTCTCGTACCACACTTGTTTTTAATCTTTTCGGTATAAGTTGTATTTCTTTAATTTAATTTTTATTGTTTGCCATACAGCAAACAAATTGTCAATTTATGATGTTTACTAATATGTTTAAATTTTTCTATGATGTTTTTGTTTTTTGATCTTTATGTAGATAGTGAATTACTGTTCTCTAAACTAAATTTATATACGACCCCCTCTTCTGAGAACTCAGATGCTTCAAATTTTATGTAGCCATAACTTGGTCAGTTTTTATCGTAATAAAATGAAATTTTTGTGTTAAATTTGTTTTTGTGTACTGCATCTTTTCATAAATACAAGCGATAGGACCGAAGGACCGTATAAAAATTTAATTTTTGTAATTTTTTTGTAAATGGGGTTTTTGTGGTTCGAAAATATATATATATATATATATATATATATATATATATATATACAAAGGAGAATAGTGACTCACTCACTAACTCACTGACTAATCACGATATCTCCAAAACTATTCAACCTACCGACTTGAAATATGGTAGACATGTTCCATTTATGAAGTAGCGATCCTCTAAGAATTGATTTTGCCAAATTCATATCGAAAGGGGTGTTATAAATAATTGTTTCCATTTTTACACCATTCGACATACAATCTCGAAATTGGGTAAGTGGATTCCTTTCATAGAGTAGAGATCCACTACAAAATGAGTTTGATGAAAAATGGACCCCAAGTAGCGTTGCGGGGGCTTCGGGGGTGTTATAGATAAAAAAAAATTTCCCTTTTTCAATTATTAGACGCATAGTCTTTGAATTTGATAAATGCATTCCTTTCATAGAGTAGAGATCAGCTACAAAATGAGCTTAGTGAAAATAGCCCCCAAGTGTCATTGCGGAGGATAAGGAGCGTAATAAATTAATATTTCCGTTTCTAACGACTAGACTTACTTGCTGGAATATTGGTGGGCATGTTTGTCCATGGAGTAAAAATCCGTTATAAAATGGGTTTGAGGGAAATTGAACCCAAAGGGATGTTGCATGGGAGGGTGTTAAGTTGCGTTATAAACTCCGAATTTTAAACTATTAGATGTACAATCTTGGAATTAGGTAAGCAGGTTTCTTTCATAGGGTAGAGATACGCTACAAAATGTGTTTCGGGAAAATTAACCCCTATGTGACGTTGTGGTGCTAAAGAGGCGTTATAGATAATTACTACCATTTTAAAGTACTAGAAATACTGTCTTGAAATATGATAAGCAGAATCCTTTCATGGAGTACAGATCCAATATCTAAGGTTTGGTGAAAACCGACACCCAGGTGGCGTTGCTAGGGCTCAAGGGGCGTTATAGATAATTTGTTCCTTTTTTAATTTATTAGGCGCACAGTCTTCAAATTGGGTAATTTGATTCCTTTCATAGAGTAGAGATCCGCTACAAAATGGATTTTGTGAAAACAGACCCTCAAGTGGTGTTGCGAGGACTCAAGGTGGGTTACAGATAACTGTTCTCATTTCTAAACTATTAGACGTAGTCTTGAAATTTGGTAAGCAGATACTTTTCGTTGAGTACAGAACTGCAACAAAATGGGTTTCGTGAAAATTAAACCCCAAGATTCATTTCGAGGGATTAGAGCGTAGATAAATATAGTTCCGTTTTTTTTTAAATATTAGAGCTACTTGCTTGAAAATTGGTAGGCATGTTTTTTCATGGATTCTAAAATAAATTTCCGCATGAATCTTTTCCAAGTGTCTAACAACTACAATTATCGTCTTTGACACCAATCGATTCCTAATCCCCAAAAGGCTTTACTGTTTTGTTTAAATCACTATCTCTAATTTACCCGCAGTGAATATTATTATTTCTCACTTCACCTCCTATACTTCCGCTAGCGCGCATCCGAACACAGTATTTTGTAATAGTAGTCGAGAATCCCCACAATAAATTTGACCTGGTCTCAGTAATTCGTAAAATATTTCCTCTCCTAATAACATACCAATTTAACCAGGAATATTAAATTTATAATCCGCTAATTTAATATCGTTTTGTTTATCTAATGAAACATTTATTATGTTAGATGGAGTCAAGTCGGTTATCCTTTTTACAACTGATAAATTTAGCTCTTTTTTGAAACTTAAATCGTCTTTACTTATGGTAGTCGTAACACACCCATTTATTGCCGTTGTCGATTCATTTAAACAGGATACTAACAAATTAATTTTCTCATTTTTGAATTGTGATCTATCCGCACAATCCTTAGTAATAAAATTTGATTGACTCCCCTAATCTTAAAGCCCTCTCACTTCATGCAAGATGACAAATCTATCCCTAAGGTAACACTGGCCGCTACTCAGCAAAACCGTTTTTGTTTTATTTTTTAAAAAGCTGGTAGCTACGAATGACTTGTTTTCCTCATTCTCAGTCGGGAGGAAAGCAACTCCATCTGATTCTCTCTGTCCCACAAACGCAGGAGTTCGGGGGTTCAAAATGCTCCCTTCAACTCTTTGTGTGGGTACAGAAGATTTATTATTCATTTGGGGGAAGTAGATCAGACGGTTATGTGGTTTGCCACAACAACAGTTCTTTGCTTTGCACCTTTTAACATTGCAGTCCGAAGAAAGACACTTGAAACACAGATAATTGGATTTTAAGAAATCTTCTCTTTCACTGACGCGGAGAGATTTAAAATTAGGGCATAAATACAGCGGGCGGAATTCGTTTGATTCACAACAAAAACGTTTCACATTTTTAACAGAAGATAAATTAACACTTGCAATATTTTTTGAACCACGATGATTATAAACATCATTACGCTTATACCTAGGAAGTGCACTCTGTTCTTTACATTTTCCTTTTGACGATATGAAAATATCACACTCACGACCCAACTCTTGCGGTTTATACCACGTTTTGCCTTGTTTAATGCCAATATGCGCACTTAATTCTCTGTCTAATATATATATATATATATATATATGTCTCTATTATCTTATCTGATATAACTAACTCACAAACTGATTTAAAATCGTTTACCTCCCACAATTCACAGTAGTAATTAAAAGTTGAACTTAATCTATGCGCGGAAAGAACATAACTTTCGTTATGTAATTTTTGTGCTTTTTTAAACTGATTAAAACATTCATAGGGGTTCGGTTGAAATTCTTTTAACACAATTACTTTTAGTTTATCATAATCACTTAAATCCTCTTCTAGAAAATAAACCATTAGATTATTGGCTTTTTCTCTTAGAATATTGAAAAGAATTTCGGGTTTTAAATTCTCAGGAACATTTTTAGTTTTAAACGCCTTTTCAATTGATTGAAAAAATAAATTAAATGACTCTGCTCTTTGTGGTACTGGGATAGTTAAGGTTTTAATACTCTTTATTAAACTTTCAATATTCCCCTCGGTTGTTATTAATTGATTTTCCTTTTGTAATGGTACATTTTTACGTGATTGATTATGCAATTTTGCTATTTCTAACTCCCTCTCTGTGACAGTTTAATTTTTTCAACTTCTAATCTATTTTCTTGCTCCAACACCCTTCTTTCGTTTGCATTTCTTATATCGTTCATTTCCTCCGACCCACAATAAAAAATAGTGTGATACGTTTCTTTATTATTGTTGTAAATCTCATTCTCCTGTTTTAACTCTCTTAAATCTAAAACTTAAGCATTATCTGGTACATCAAATTTTAACTCCTCTGCACACAATTCATCAATTCATCATTCAACATTCCCTCAATTCATCTTTTTTAAATTTACCGATACTCACTTTCACAAAATAAAGTTATCTCAATCACAAATTAAAGTTAGCTCAACCACAAAAATAAAACACGTTAAAATCACAAAATAATTACACCTCAAAACAATATTAAAAATAGATGACTAACCTCTCACCAAGTAACAATATCAATATCTCTCCGCTAAACACCACGTTACAGCTTTTGTTTTCATTTGTTGCACACACATGGTTTAAAATTCTTGATCTTCGGCCCCGGTCATTTCAGGTTCTGACAGACCATGTTTTTTCACTCGTTGATAACTCATCTTTTACACTAAACTTATTTACACCACAAATTAAATGGCACGAAAACGTTGCAACAAGATTTTTATTAGAGCTTTCTCCATACGCTCTTTCTCACACAAAGTTTACACATACATTGAACTCTACACACACTAGCATCCTCTCGCGACAAATATTCACTTGTTATGGGGGTGTCACAAGAATTATTTGTTCAACACTGAACAGTGTTACTGTTTCAAAAATTAAGGGGGAAAACAGTAATAAAATGTAAACTAAAAGTTTAAAAGATAAATTGTTCTACTTAATAAATGATATTTTTAAGTCGTTTAGCATCCAAATTTTTTTTTATTGAGTTGTCTGTTGCTAGATAATCTCAGATTTTTAGATATTCTGGATAGAAACAATATGATCTAAATTCTTTATTTTTTTCTAAGTTGATGATGTTTATTAAGAGAACTCGTTTTTGTTTATCACATTTACATTTCAACACATTTTACATTTCAATAAGCCTATTATTGTTCAGAAGTATTGTTCTATTTTTAATATTTTTTACAGCTTGCTTCATATTTTTATTTTCAACAGGTGACACAAATACATTATTTTAAAGAAAATATTTGAAAAAGTAGTTTTTTTATAAGATTTATTTATATGCAATAGTTCACAATAATGTACATCATAATTAAAATTGTTCTAGAAATAATACGGTTGAAATATTTATATATTCTATATCTTTAAAATTTTCGTACACTAAGATTGATGATTACTTGTCAGCATCCAATGATGAAATTGATTTCTTAAAAGTCGTTTAGAAAGTAAATTAAAAGAAACGGACACAGTTTATTTTTTTATCTAAATATACCTATCTAAAATACCTCTTATGTTACAATAAAAATGCTTAGTAATTTAGACTGTAACTTTTTCATTTTTTGACTGCAGCTTCCGATAATAAAAGTTATTACTATTGAGAAGAATATTTAATTTAGTTTAAAAAAATTCATTTTAACGATTGTGTTTAATCTACCTTTAAAACATATTTTTCTTAACATTTCAGGTAAAGGTCCAAAGTCATCATAATTTGGGGAAATATCTATGTCTTGTGAGCAACACGGTCGGAGAAATTCAAAAAAATATGTATTTGGTGGAAGGAGGTAAATGATTTATTCAATTAAAAGCTATTTCGTGTCTTTACTGATATTTTATAGAGAAGAATCATGACTTATTACTTAGTTTAATTAGTTATTTTAATTGAATTAAAATAAGAACTTGTGAGCGACTTCCATTTGAAGTCGCTCCCTCACTGTCCTGCCTACCTAAGTGTGTGGGGGGAAACAAAGCATGGTGAGAAACTTCCATAATATATATTATTTTATTATTATTCAAGCACACTAATCAATCACAAGTTAAACTATAAGAAGACGCCCTAGGAGTGATAGAACGAAGGCAATGAACTCTAAGTGAACAATCGCATGTAATCGATTTAATTTAACCTAATCTATCTTAGATTATAAATTATCAGTTCACTAATCTAGTATAGTAGCAAACTCTCTTCTAAACTCAAGTTGTGAAAATGAATTAAATCTCACTTATGTATCGTCACAACAGTTCCTCGGCTCCTTTTGTATTACAATTACAAAACCTTTTTACTTTATATAGTCAAACTAATCTTCATATATTGGTTTCTTCTTGGAAGGGATGTTTATGAATTAACGGGAATATTAGCCCAAAAGTTTCCCCAAGAGGAATATTCAGATGGTCGCGTACAGATTCGTCACAAACGTAATGATCAGTGAACAATTAAATAATTCCTTAATGAACTACTTTAAATGTACTACTTTTTAAAGTATCTACGTTTTATTTTTAAATGTTTGAACATAGGAAAGTATATATTTTATTTTGCAGTGTTTGTAATTATTGTTCTAAATTTCCAGAAATCACTTAAAATTGCTTAACACAAGACATCGCTTATATATAAGACAGTTATATTTTAATATCTATATTAAAAGTAGGAATACAGAGTAAATTTTAGTGGTTCAAATTTATGCTATTACTTCGATATGTGTGTATCTAAACTAGTTTATATTCAAAAAGTGTAAGAAAATTCAAATTTAAGAAAAGAAGCTAATTAATCCTAAATTTCTTGCACTTAAATTGTCGATTTAAAAATTAAGTAATGATATTATTCCAATTATCACAGTATATTTTAATTATTAGTGGAGAGAGGTATTAAATCATGGATAAAATAGAAATTTTCTTATCTAAAATATGTTTTCGAAAGATTGAAAAAATATATTGTTCACACACACACACGCACACACACATACAGAGAGAATACGTGAGTAAAGGCCTATGAACGTCTCACGTTGACACTTTAATAATATATTGTTAAGATTAACCATGGTTATTTATATATATATTATTTATGCAATTTTCTTATTTTCTTACCCTGAAAAAATCTGAGTTTAATTCCAAATTCGTACTAAAAATATTTAATTAGAATTAGTACATTCCGAATTCAAACCTTTTATCAATTAGATAAATTTAAAAAAGTATTGTTTAACCTTTTATCCTTAAATTATATATATTTGTTTTTTTAAAAGGCAAAGTATAAAAATATTAGCATTTACTGTACTAGGAATCACATGTATATATTATATAATTGAAAAATAATTGTTTGCATAACTTAAGGGGATGGTAGACCTTCAAAATCTCAAAATTTCGTCAAAATTGCGATTTTTATTTTTTATACTAATAATATTCTATTTATTTCAGAGAATGATTCTGTCGAAGAATTTTTTCATTTTGACTAATAATTACTGAATTATGAGTAATCTAAGAATTAAACATGGCGCCATCGACTATTTAAATGGGCGTGGCCCTGTCATTCGAACGTAAACAAGAACTATTCATATTTAGTTTCTAGCATATGCTTAGCCTCAATTATTATTTTTTTCATCGCATATTTTCTGAAGAAGGATTCTGATAGGAACTTCAACTTCTACTTCCGCTTTGTTTGTTTACATCATATTAGCGCGCTTGTTTCACATCTGTTATTACACAGCATACTTAGTCGTTTCAGACGTAATTGTAGGTCTATTTTTTTTCAAAGTTTTCCTTTCTTTCATTTGAATACTCAATAATAATTTTCTTGATAAATTAATCATTACAACAGTATTTGTACAATGCACAGAATTAGTTCTCGATATCATGTTCCAAAAGGAAGGCCATCAAAACGTAAAATGCAGGCTTTGCTAAAAGCAAAGAAAAGATGGGCCTCTGGAGAAATAGAACTGGAGCATCAAAGTTTACATGTGTGGGAAAATGACCCTGATGCAAGTGGTAATGTGTCCTCTAATTATGAAAATAATGAAGTAAACACTTACCCATTAAATTCTAGTGAACTGAATGCAGCAACAGAAAGAAAGCTGTCTCTTCTAAGCTCACACACTTCTGCAGAACATGTGATAAGTGAACAAAATGATCCAACTTATGTATTAGTTGATACAAATGTATGGAAGAATTTACTGTCAACTGTTAAGTGCCCTGAATGTGATATGAATAATTTAAATATTATAAAAACAACGCAGCTGGGTATGGCATCAAAACTAGAATTGGTTTGCTCTAGTTGTGAGGCAGTATTGAATTCCTCATTTTCAAGTGCACGTGTAAAAGACAAAAATTTTTTTGACATTAACAAAAAAATGGTTTCCTCTTTTTTAAGACTTGGGAAAGGTCACGCAGGATTGGAACTATTTTCATTAGTGACTGGTATGAATACAATGGACAAAAAATCTTTTTCGAAGCACATTAAAATTTTGTCCGAAGAAAATAGAGAGGTGAAGCATCAGATCCTCGAAGTTGCGAGAAATATAGTTAGGAAGCAACATCTTGAATTGAACAATGAAGGTAAGGAAACTGGTGTTTTAGACATAACTGTGTCATTTGATGGATCTTGGCAAAAGCGGGGATATAAATCACTGTACGGGATAGGAGTTGTAATTGATTTATTGACAGGCTTAGTAATAGATTATGAAATACTGTCAAAGTATTGTACGGAATGTACTGCTGCAGTACGAGACCTTTCGAGGGATAGTCCAGATTTTGCAATTTGGTATGAAGGTCACAAATCTGAATGTCAGATAAATCATACAGGTTCCTCGTCTAGTATGGAAATGGAAGCTGCTGCAATTTTGTGGCAAAGATCCATCAAGGAGTGCAATATGTGCTACACTTGCATACTATCAGACGGAGATTCAAAAACGTTCCAACGTCTGATATCGCTGAACATTTACGGAAAAGATAAACAAATTAAAAAAGAAGAATGTATCAACCATATTTCAAAACGCTTAGGAACTGGTTTACGCAGCAAGGTGAAAAAGTGGTGAAGCAAAGGTGTTTGTATTGGAGGCAAAAAGGTTGGTAGTTTAAAAGAAACCACAATAGTTAAGTTAACTAATTTTTACAGAAAAGCCATTAAAGACAATTGCGATGACGTAGAAAAAATGAAAAGTGCAATATATGCCACACTTTATCATTGTTCCTCCACAGACACCATACCGAAACACAACAAATGTCCTGATGGCAAACTTTCTTGGTGTTTTTATAAAAGAGCTTTGGCGAATGGAGAATCCCCTCAAAGTCATTCAGTTATGAAGACAAAATTAACTGAGGAGGTTGTTGCGAAGATTCTTCCTGTGTACCAGAGATTAGCAAGCAACGAGATATTGTCCCGGTGTACTTCAGGTAAAAGTCAAAATGCAAATGAATGTTTGCACAGTGTTATCTGGAGTCACTGCCAAAAAGAAAGTTTCCAATCAAAGAAAAGATTGGAAATATCTGTTGTAACAGCAGTAAGTGAGTTTAATTTTGGATCCCTATTTACCTTGAGAAACGTGCATCAAAACACTTCCATACCCTCGATGCAAATTAGTGAAACGAGAGATGACCGTTGATTAAAGCAAAGTAGAATTAAAACTTTTCAAACTGCAAAAGACAAAAGAATTAAGAAGCGAAAAATCTCTAATACAATAGAAAACAAAAATATAAAATCTGAAGGATTATCATATTGTGCTGGTAAATTTTAAGTGAATGTCTTGCCACTCTATGGTTTTTTATATATATCAGCTTGGCGGATGCTATAACTTGAATTATTCAATTTATAACTAAATATAACAAATTTTAAAATATTTATTAGATTTCTACTGTAATAATCTTTTATATGTTTGATTTTCATGTAAGGGTAAGTAATTATGTAAAATTTTGTTTTATTATTTCATATTACACAAATAAATGTTTAAAATGTGTTTTTCTCAGTTCGTGAATTTTCTCTTTTCATGATTACGTAAAATGCTCCTTGCGTTTCATATTTCATCGTATCTCTTTAAAATTTTTATAAGTTATAAAAAATGATAAAATTCACAAACTTGTGCATTGGTTTTGTTAAAAATTTAACGGATTATATTTTACGTTGTTTTGATTACCTCGAATGTGTGATAATTGGTGAAATATTTCATATAGTATAGAAAATGTATCTTTTTTTCATCAAATTTTATTCTGAATTTAAAATCCATGCACAGATATATTTAGTTATAGTTCATATACATATAAAACAAAAATTAAGAAAATATCTTAAAAACTAACGCGCAAGGAGCATTTTTAAAAAAAGTTTTAAAAAATTAAAAATTTAAAAAAAATCAAATTATAATTTATTTTTTTAAAAAAAATATTTAAATTGTGAATTATAGTGATCATCTACTATATTGATTCCAATTTCAGCTAATTAAGATAACAATTTAAGAAATTAATTTCAAAGGTCCACCGTCCCCTTAATGCCAATATGCTTTAACATGCTGTTAGAGGGCTTACAAATTACAGCCGCATTGTGTTCACATGTAAGGTAAGATTACGATTTAAATGACAAGGCATTTTTCCTTAATTCGAGGGAGATTTAATTTGTAAAAATTATAGTGGATATCATTTTTATAGAACTAGGTTCTTACACGTATGTTCAAGCCTATAAATTAACTTATCCAAAAGCTTTTCCGAACTTAGGAATTATATAAACTTTGATCAAATTTCTTAGTACAGTATTAATACGAGAAACGATTTATTTTTTCACGTAGTTTAGCTGTCTGGATATATTAATTACCTCCATGTTTCTTTCTTAGTCTCATAAATTTTAAACATACCTAATTATTGCCAAATTCACAGAAATGTTTCATAACTTCCTTTAGCATATACGAAGAAAGGACAAAAAGTAAATGAACTTTTGCAATTTCTCTTTCTAAAGTTGGAAAAAAAATGCCAGTATCCAGTACTGAATGAGGGGTATTCGGCAATACATCTGTACAACGTGTCACTCGTCTTCACTTGTAGTTGTTGGGGTGTAGCAGATGGTTCAACAAGGTAACTCCATTGTCGATATGCAGCAAGGTAGAAATGAGAACAGTGATTATCTTTTTATTTGTGGAAGGTGTGAAATCTGAGGAAGTTATCCATCTCTTGCAAGAGCAACATAGTAACCGCTGTTTACTTCGAAGTAAAATTAATGAGAGAGAATGGATAGAGCTCCTCAAACAGGGAAGAACTTCTGTATATGATGACGGAAGATCATGCAGTGCATCAAAGTCAAATACTTAGGACAAGGTGCAAGTCTGTAAGTCATTTTAAGGGTATATGATGGAAGAGATGGCTCGTATCCAGCATTGATATCCCACCTTCCGAAAAAAAGCGAATCACTTCAATCATTTCTTCCTTAGGGCAGATCCACAATGGAGCTGCCATGTTGAATGGTCTGCTAAACATTAACGACTACGAGGAAAGACGAAGGCCACGTTGTATACAAGGTGTTGCTGATTACACCTCATTCAGTGCTGGATATTAGCTCTTTTGCCAAACTTTGGAAAGAAAAATTTTGACCAATGTATGAATTTTGTAGATGATGTTTATAACTTAAAAATTGTGTTTAGAGAGGGAAAAAATGCAGATATTATTAAAAAGCTAATTTTCAAGCATGTATATGTGCATTTATCTTTTCAGTTCTCCCAAATATTCCATCGTTCACTTTGATAAGTGAGGGACCAGGATTATTGCGTGTAACGATCTTTCCATCTCCTCAAGATATTCTTCCTCTAACAGGGTACAAAATTCAATGGAAACAGAATGAATCTTCTTGGAAACATGCAAGGGAGTACCTGAAAAGTACAGGTAACGAGAAAAAAAACACTGCTAGCAATTGTTCTTAAAAGTTAATAATCGAGTAATGCCGTCAATAATATAATATAGTTTTGAAACAATTAACTGTTTATTTTATTTCATTTGATGAATATTATTAATATTTAAAAAATATTGGAAAACGTTTTCTTCATTTTATTGATACTAGTTTTGTGTCAAAATTATAATTAAAAGAATATAACTTTTGAATATAAATAAAGAATATAACTTTTGAAAAATAACAAGAAATATATGTACTCAGAAGGAAATTAGCTACTACCAGGAAAGTTAACATGTGTGTAGTATATGAAGAGATAAGCAAATGACTATAAAATACTGAAGAACAGATTGCTTTATCAAGAAGATATGGCATGAAAAACGAGTGTGCTTTACACCACACGACTGAAGTAAACTTCTTTAGCTCCATCTGTATGTATGTTTATATATGTATATATGTATAACATATACATGTATATGCATATACGCATATTAATGTTCTACAAATATTTAAATTTATTATGGTTTTCATCGATAAATTAATATTGTTGAATCGATTTTTTTATCTTTGTTCATTATTTTCATTATCGGATACGTCAGTAATTACTGTGTTGATTGTAAGAATGAGACAATGGGCTTATGGTATCAGAAATAAGATACATATGTTTTCGAATGAAAACTAGAAAGATATAGCGAGAACACTACATCGATTGTTGTTCGATGGCTATTGGTAGGCTCATTTCGGTTATTATTTGTTGTATTTATTTGTAGTTCTAATTTACAAAGAGTTTTCCATCTTCGGACTCAAAATTAACATGGAAATTTCCTGCTAAAATTAGTGGCAACATTGATAGTTTTCTCCTAATTCTTCAGATCCTACTCGACGGTAATTTATGTCTTTTATATAAAAACTTTATAATATCATTAACTGTTATTGGGCGAAATGTAAGCAACTACCATTATGATGTTTGTTTGATCATCCAAATCACCGTGGGCAGCGGATATATCACCAATTGACGATTGACCAATATCGATTTCACGAATAAATCGTAATAAAATGTCCATGTTCGAAGTTAAGATATTCAAGGCATCATTTGATTTCTGATAAATTGACACGCCTGTTGATCTAACATTTTTGTACTTAAATTTCGCAATACAATTAAAATTCGGGATGTCAACATTTTCATAATTATTTGACCGGATTTTTGATAGAAACAAAACATTGCTTGAGTCAATTACGGGATCACTCAAGTCCGACACCTGTTTTCAGCGACTTTCGCAATTGAAAGTAACCATGGTCAATTTTTTTCTACCATTCATGATATCAAGAATCGTTCTTCCTATTGTTAACAACGTGCTCAACGAAGATTTTTCTTTTCAAAACCCATGTTGGTATTCTCCAAATATATCATTATCCAAAGGTGACAATCGATTAAAAAATTTGATCACAAACAAGAATACTGTACATGAAAATTACAGAAGGTGGAGAGAGCTTTTTATCTATAGGATATAAAATCAACTCACTCACTCAACCACTAATACACTCACTCACTCGATCACACTCTTATTTACTCAATCACTATCTTAATCAATCGCTCACTCACTCCATCACTAACTAAATCGGTAACTCAATCACTCTCTGGATTACTCACTCACTCACTCGATCACTCATTCGATATCTCACTCCCTCACGCGTTCACTCTCTCGATCAATCACTCACTCTTTCGATCACTCGTTCACTCTCTCGATCAATCACTCACTCTTTCGATCACTCGTTCACTCACTCGATCACTTACTCACTTGATCAATCGCTCGCTCATTCTTTTCATAACTCACTCTCTCACTCACTCACTCTTTCAATCACTTGTTCAGCCTTTCAAACACTCAAAATTTTCATCAATAACTCAGTTGATCAGTCATTTACTTGATCACTCGCTCGCTCACTCACTCTTTTGATCACTCATTCACTCACTCGATCAATTACTCACTCAAGCACTCACTCGCTCGAGCACTCACTCTCTCACTCGATCACTCACTTGATCACTCACTCTTTTACTCTATCACTCACTCACTGTTTCGATCATTCCGTCTTATGATCACTCACTCAGTCGATCAGTCCTTCACTTGATCACTCGCTCGCTCACTCACTCTTTTGATCACTCATTCACTCGCTCGATCCCTCACTCGATCATTCGCTCAATAACTCACTCACTCTCTCAATCGGTCACTAGATTATTCGCTCGCTCACTCACTCACTCTTTCGATCACTCACTCATCATCATCTCACTCATATAACTCACTCGATCCTCACTCGATCATCCTCTATCACTCATCTCAATCGTCATAGATATCGCTCGCTCACTCACTCACTCTTCGATCACTCATTCACTCACTCGATCACCCAATGACCTGATAGTTCGCTCGCTCACTCACTTTATAACTCACTCGATCTCTCACTCACTCACTCACTCACTCTTTTGATCACTCATTCACTCACTCGATCAATCACACACTCAGTCGATCACTCACTCACTCATTCGCTCAATAACTCACTCACTCACTCTCTCAATCGGTCACTAGATTATTCGCTCGCTCACTCACTTGATAACTCACTCACTCACTCTTTCGATTACTCATTCACTCACTCGATCGCTCACTCAATCACTTGATCATTCGCTTGCTCACTCACTTGATAACTAACTCGACCACTCACTAACTTTTCTGATCACTCATTCAGTTGATCACTCACTCACTCGATCACTCGATCACACACTCAATTTCACGATCACTCATTCATTCACTTGATCGATCACTCACTCACCTGATCACTCGCTCGCTCATTCACTTGATAACTCACTCGATCGATCACTCATTCGATCAATCACTCACTCGTTCACTCCCTCTCTCACTCAAGCATCCACTCACTCGATCGATTACTCACTCACTCACTCTCTCACTCACTCACTCTCTCACTCACTAACTCAATCACTCACTCACTCAATCACTCACTCACTCTATCACTCATTCACTTGATCACTCGCTCGCTCACTCACACTTTTGATCTCTCGCTCGCTCACTCACTCTTTTGATCACTCATTCACTTACTCGATCATTCACTCACTCATTCGACCACTCACTCACTCGATCAATCACTCACTTGATCACTCACTCACTCACTCGATGACTTGCTCGATAATTCACTCAATCACTCACTCTCTCTCTCACTCTCTCGATCGGCCATTCGATCATTCGCTCGCTCACTCAATTTATAACTCACTCGAGCACTCGCTCTCTCACTCGATCAATCACTCACTCGATCACTCGCTCTCTCACTCGATCACTCATTCTCTCACTCGATTGATCACTCATTCACTTGATCACTCTCTCGCTCACTCACTTGATAACTCACTCACTCTTTTGATCACATATTCATTCACTCGATCGATCACTCACACATTCGAGCACTCACTCACTCACTTTTTCGATGACTCACCCACTCACTCGATCTATCAATCACTCACTCGATCACTCACTCAATCACTCCCTTATTCTCTCACTAACTCGATCACTGTTGCACTCAGTCGATCACTCACACACTCAGTCAATCATTCACACACTCAGTCGATCACTCACTCACTCTCACCATCACTCATTCACTCTCCATCACTCAATCACTCTATCACTCGATAACTCACTCACTCAATCACTCACTTACTCAATCACTCACTCAACCGATCACTTACTCACTCATTCGATCACAGTATTTTTTCTATCTTTCCCCTACAGTATAAAATACGAAATGTAACTCTCTTTCTTTCTATCTTCACCAACTTAAATCTCCCTCTCAACTTCCATTCGCCTAGCCCTATTACACTTTTCGTAACGTTTTCATCATCCGTTCACCAGCTTAATCCTCAAACCAAGTGTGCTAATAAAGTTTTACTTCAAAAAGATTAGATATAAGTAGATATTAAATCCACCTTTAGTAGCAATACAAGCCAACACACTAAGTGGCATCGATTTCTTGAGGTTACCTATCAGCTTCTGCCAAAGATCATGTATTTGTAACTGATCAGTTAATTCACCAGTATCCAAGACGGCTCTAATTGTCATCTAAGCATCCATGCCGTGCTCTTTCATCGAAACATCTGGCAACCATGGCAGGTCACGGATGTACGTTATACCCTTGAATACATTGTTGGGAGAGTAGCGCAGTATGTCGACGAGCGTTTTCTTGCTGATAAATGACCTTGGATGACTTCATAAAATGGGCAGTGAGCTTGTGTTTGCATGTGGTCCACGCAACTTTGTGAGATCAGAATGAATTGAAGGTCAACGAGAGATGAATAATGCCCCAACAAACCAATGCTCACAATGTCACACATTGTGTAATTAATGCATGTCTCTATACAAAAACTGCCGTATTGAACCAGTAGCTAGGCCGCATCCACATACTATGCGGTAGTCTTTAGAAATGACACTGAATCGGGATTCATTGCTAAAGATCACACACCCCATATCATGATTATCCAGCTGCCCGAGTTCTGTAAAAATCCAGTTAGTGCTGACCATGATATGGAGTCAGTGGTAGAGTTCTTAATGATTGTCAGCTTCTTATACATGTATCGCCTAGTAGTCTCCGAATTTCTTCCTTTATACCACCGGATGTTTGGAATATGGTAGAGTGTGTCGAACCAATTCTAGCAACGTTGTTGGTGAGGATGTGGCCACTCTTTTGATTGTGCGATCATCGTGGGCATTTGTGTTTTTATGATGCCCTATTCTTGCCTGGCAGTAAACTCTCCCTTCTATGAAACAATATTGTCAACACTTAGCAACTAGCATATTGCTCCGATCGGGGTGGAGGCCGATGTGTCTGTTTGAACGCCTGCATCATTGAGGTATTTTATATGAACCCTCTCAAGAAAGACAATTGTTCGTACTGTCACCAATTACGTCTTCAATCATCTCTAATCACAAAACCGCTCATCCAAGTCCACAGATTTGATTGAATAACCCTATGACACGAGCAATTATGATTTTAAACTCTTTTGGGTGCACATCTTAAATGCGCATGACGCTTTTACCCTTGTCTTATGGATGTCGAATTTTTAATCATTTGTATACATCTTATTAGACTACGTTCGTACTATGTTTCGTGATAGTAGCTCGATTTTATTTGTGAGCATATACATTTATTTTTTGGTTGCAATGTGTATGAACCGTTACTCGAGCATAGTAAGTACTGCGTATTTTAACTAATCAATGAGTAAATTAATCATTTATGATGAAATATATTTTGCAATGGCCAGTAATTACCATTTAATAAATCTGTTAGAAAGAATGACGAGACATTAAAATAATTTCATATGCATTTTCCTCGTTTTCTATATTAAAAAAAAAATGTTAATAAATGACGCGTTATTCATTTGATATTGTCATAACTTATTTATTTCGAGTTTATACGGGAGTTAAGTAAATGAATATTTTTCCTTTATTTGTCACAGGAAACGAATTATTGATTCAGGATCTGGAATTCGATACCGATTATGCTTTTCGTGTAAGTGCCCGGAACGAAATTGGTTTCAGCAATTTTTCAAAAGTTCTCGTTCAAAAAACAGAAGGTCTTGTTGCTGAGAATACCGTACATGACAGCAAAGTTATCTTATCTACAGTCAACAAATCCCCACCTTCACGTCAAAAAGTGTTTTGGAGTACACCGTACATTGTCATCATCCTTACTTGGATTTTCGTTCATCCTAGTATGATATAATGAAATGGTGAAATATATCATTCAAAAATCATCATGATATGAAAATAGGATGAACTACTTTGTCTCGATGATATTATTGTAAATGCGTGTGTATTCGGAATATAAATGAAAATTCTATAACCATGTGTTGTATCATTCCTCATCCATTGAATAAAGCATTCGTGTTATTTGTTCACGTACACCATATATATATGTGTGTGTATGTGTATCTGTTATATGTCTATGATATATGTCTGTGATTATGCGATCTCTGTGGTATATTTTTCTCTAGATGTTGTGAACTACTCATAAAATACTGAGATGGAGTAGTGCGGCCGTGGATTCCATACTTAATAATAATTGACAAATACAAATTATAAGTCGCAAACAAAGTGAAAATAGGGACCTTAAATTAGGCAATATTGTGCTGGAAAATAGTTTTTTTAATCAAAAGTTTGATAGAATATCCTTTGCAAGTTAAATCTAAATCAAAGTTTTTGATGTCAAATATTTTTTTTAAAAAAACAGGATCTAAAACTATAAATTATCCTGACTATTTTTTACACATTGAACTTCATGAAGGATAAGTTTTAACACGTAACAAAATTATAGAAACAAATATATTTTCTTGAACACAAATCTTAATATCGAAGTACGTAGAACATTTGCTACTTTTGATAAGAAATCCAATTAATTCCTTTAATTTTAAATTTCAATAATTTTTTATTATGATTATAAGTATAGATATAAAAGTAAATATATATAGGCAGAGAAATAGATAAATTCAAAGGCAGTTATATGTCATGAGTTTTATGTTTAAATAGTAAAACAAATACTAACAATATCATACAATATATATTTTTTTATTTTTCCAAATATGATAAATTAACAAAATGTATCATCTTGCGTGTTATTTAGACGTATAATTTTAGTTTTATAGGACTCTAGAGTTTAAGCCCCATTTCAATTGCAAAGAACAAAAATGGCTTTGATTTGAGTTGAATGAAAAAAAAATAGCTTTAGGAAAAAAATAACATAAGAACATAGTCTAAGCTACTGCGCAAGCAAAAATACCGAAACTTTTATTAACCAAATTTTGATAATTAATTGATTTATGACTGCTTTCATTTTTCTTTAAGTTGCTTTATTTTTACATTCTTTTCAAACTTTAAAATCAAGAGGAACTTTTTGTACCTCTTGTCCCTATAAATGTAAATTTTGTATTGTTCAAACTTTCTGAAATAAAAGTAGTATATCATTTCTAGTATACTTAAATTAATTTTTCATAATATACATATTTCTATTTACTTTTCTGTATAGAAGGTAATAGAAACTGACATTTTTAATTTATCAAATATATAATATATACATATATTTATTTCCTTAAATTCCATATATTTTTGTTTTCGAGTATAATTTATCTGCACTTGTAAATAATAAATACATTTTTCTATGGGGCATTTTTATTTGAATTTTGAAGAAGTTTGGAGCAAACACTATGCATGCTTTCATAAGCAAAATTCATGGAATCCACGGACAGATAATACTTTTGATTTGTCTATTTACATTATTTTAACAACCATTATTGTTCACTTTAAGATGTGAGTTCCATCAAATTGCCATGTGTTATTTAATAAATCTTTTTTAATCGTGTGTGTCAAAGAATGCAAAATCAGTCACAGTGATATTGTATTATGAATTAATAAGTACTTTATTGAAATAAAAACCATATAAGATACGCAAAGATTTCTTGAACGTAAAAATCTATTTTAACGGTTGATTCGGAGAAAAAATTGCTAAAATCATCATGTACCAAAATTATTCATAAAAGCTTACTTAATTTATTTTGAAAAATTGTTTTTCAGATGCTTTTTGCAAAGCTTAGAAATAAAACTGAAAATAATTTATAAAAACTGTGCATATTATAACATGCTATTTTTAAATTTTAAACATATATTAATTTACAAAGTACATTTTAACTGTTGAAACAGTAGTTTTATATGATACATTTTGATTGTCTTCCGAAAGAAATTTACGATACCACTTAACTTTCAGTTCTCATCAGCGTTATTCATTTTTTTCACAAAGTAATATATAGTACTTTATTAATCACGAGCAATGCATTGATTTCCAAGCAATATATACGTCAGAAATTTTGAGCATTTAAGCAGCCCGGGGAAGTTTGATTTAAGATTTAGCCACATATACTTTAAATCTTCGAATATCTTAGACGCGTATTGATTTTCTTCAAATACTTTCATTTCTGTATTGAGACAAAAGAAACGAAATATATAACTCGGTTCAGGCTTTGGATATCATTTGGAAAAACAGAAACACTAGCAGGAAAAAAAGCGACGCGAATCTTCAAGATTAAGTCAATTTTAAATGTATTAAATGTTCTTTTTTATTTTAATGTTTTTAGTAAAATTTAATATTTATATAAATCGGTTAAACAAATTATATATATATATATATATATACTACCAAAAGTTAAGCACGAAGATGTAAAATTCAAAAACATCAGCAAATAGTAGTTTGATTGACACAAAATTTGGCAGTGAAGTAGCATATATATTTATACGTAAAACACAATCAATAATTATATACAGAAATGAAAACAATATTAATTTTTTGTAAGTTATCTCAGATAATGTTATACTGGAGACAAACAGAATTATGTATAAAGAGAAAATAAACAGCAAAAAATGAAAAAAAGGACATTAATAGGATATGTGATCCCCCCTCATCTGTATGCAAAGTTTAAACCTTCTGACCATGCTTCCAATTAGGTGGTCAACCACCGCAGAATTAAGCAATCGCCATTCTTCTTGTAGTGCAGTTTCCAGCTATATAAGAGTGATTGGAGATGGGAAATGTGAAGATACAGTACGGCCGAGAGCATCCCAAATAATTTCAATGGGATTAAGATCGGGCGAATATACTGGCCACGCCATACGCGCAATCCCTTCACTCTCCAGGTAGACATCGACGATGTCAGCTCTAAAGGGATGTGCGTTATCGTCCATTAAAGCAAAAGTAGGACCATCTGCTGCAGCGTACAATTTCACAATTGGTTCTAGGACTTCATGTCGATACCGGACAGCCGTCACAGAACCCCGTTTAAAGATGTGCAGGTCGGTGCGTTATCTTGATGAAATTCCTGCCCACACCATAATGCGTCCACCTCGGAATGCATGATGCTCGGTGATGTTTCGGAGCTGATTGCCTGTTTCTTATTTACGCCATATCCTTGTACGCTTGTCATCTGGCTCCAGAGCAAATCTTTACTCATCAGTAAATATGACATTGCCCCAGTCAGACACAGTCTAATTGCCATATTCCCGGCACCACTTTAATTGTGCTCCTCTTATTGGGCGTATAGAGGAACACAAACTCGAGGTACCCGGGCATACAGTCCATACATATGTATTCTTCGACTTACAGTAGTTGCAGATATAGCATTACCAATGGACGCTGTAACCATATATGTCACACGTGTGGAGGTCGCTCTGCGATTCCGCTTGGCTACAATAGCATTATATCGATCTTTCGCGGGGGTTGTAACCCTTGGGCTACCACCTACGAGCCTTTGGACAACTGTATGTGTGATTTGGAATTGTTTCTATAAACGTGAAATTACAGAATGATGAACGCCGAAGAAAAGAGCAACATCTGTGATCGACTGTCCTGCTTCAATGTGCCTCACAGCAGGCCAGCGCTCAGAATCTTCCATTCGTTTTCTGGAAGATTCTGACGTTTCATAGAAAAACGTATGTTTTGAAAACAAATTTTACGAAAGTTTTAAACACCTTCTATCCGCACTTACAATCAACTTTTGTAACCCTTCATAAATCTGGCTTCTTATAAGACTACCCTGCTTGTATATTTCTTGACATGATAGCACGATTGGCTGTTATCTAACATATTTACATACTTCCCTCTACCTCTGCAGCGAATTGCATCCTTTTCGATTCTGATTCGCTTCCGGAAATTAGCATTTTCCTCTTCATGCTTAACTTTTGGAAGTGAGTGTATATATGTACACCCTGAGTGAAAATAATCTGATATTTTTTAAAATATAAAATTTTTTTTTCTATATATTTTATTCAATACAATTATATAGGAATATTTTTAAAAAAATGGTTTTAAATATATGTACTTCAATCAAATACATGCATCGCCGCTCACGTGACACTGAACTGGCTGTTTAATATATACAGGCTTTTATACAAACACATAAATAACGTCAAATAAATTTTGATGTATCAGGCATGAAAAGATGAATATATATAGTTTTTTTTTTTTATCAAAATCTAGAATTTCTTGTTATATTTCACAAATTTCTTTTCATGTATTTTTTCATGAAAAAAAAAATTATGTGGCATATTTGAACTTTTCTACATTAACATTCCAAAAAAAAGTAACAGGAAGCTTTCCATATGATTTTAAAATAAATTTAAAAATGACGTTTATTTTGCCTAACATAAATTATTTTAGTTTTTTTTAATATGTCTTACTGAAGATTATGAATATATACTTTTGTTGAATCACTGTATTGATTGGGCATAACAGTAAATATTTTCTTTTTAAGTTTATTCAATATACTTAAAATCTTTTTTAATTAAATCAATTTTGATGAATAATAACATTGAAGTTCTAATTTATAGTTGGGAACTCACATCTTATTGTTCATAAACCAATTGCATGCGTTTGAAGTATTTACTATCCATCCAATTCCTTTACCAATGCATTTGCTAAATTAGCTAAGATATTGGATGTTGATGCATTTAAACACCGAGCTTGATGTTGTCATTTGTTTACCCTCTATGTAAAAAGTGAAAAAAATATATTGTATGTAAAATAAGCACAATACTGCCCTATGTCATATCTCAACGTTATATCACTTATAAATGTGGTGTTCTAAATTTATAAGTGAAACTTCGTCAAGTGTGTAATGGAGAAAATCGATATAACTTTAAAGATAAAATAATAATTTTATTAATTTGAATTTGATGTAAATGTAAAATAAAATGCATTTGGTGTCCAGAAATATTATTCTGAATGTGGCATTGGGTACGCCTTTGTGTATCGAGATTTATTTACATGCATATATATACAATGTACCTTATGTTCAAATATATGATTGTATATCTAAATGTTTATGTCTGTCTGTTGCAAATAAATGATAAAAAAATAATGTTGGACATTTATTATTTTTCATCGTTCCATGGATATACATTTTTAAAAAAATTATAGTATTTCATATAGATAATGTTTTGCTTAACCTGAAAAAAAATATACGACCCGTTTTTCTATAACAGCATAAATGTACCTTAGGTGTATTGTTCAGCATTAGCCTTCGCTGTTTTACTAATCAGAAATAGGTAATAGACGTAATCCCCAGTGTTTCACAAACTATGGAGCACCCCCGCCCCTGTTTTCACGAGCATTTTGAAAACCCGAGAACAAAAGATTAATTAAAAAAAATTACTAATTTACTAAAAGTAAACGAATGAAATACGTCTGACAAAATAAAAATAAAATACATATTTATTCTGATATAATAAACTTATAAATGTATTAAAGCTTTACAATGCACACTGGTTTAAGAACTTAAGAGAATTTTCAGACTTGATCGATTATATCTAGAACTACTGAACTGATTTTAATGAAATTTGATATGCCCGTACATGGATGCAATACAAAACAAATAACCCTTCAACAATTGCAAAACACACGCATGATCATGCGTAAGACTCGTTGGAGTTGGAAGGTAATAAACAGCGGTTGTAAAAGAAGGGGTTAATAGGGGGTATGGCCCCCTCTTGCAGCTATACAGGCCTCGTAGCGTGATTTCATACTTGAAATAAGGCAGTTTATCAGTTTTTGTGGCAATTGGTCTCACTCGTTCAGCAACACTATTTTAATTTCCAAGATGGTTCTCGGACGGGTGGCGAGTTGTAATTGCACTCTCCAGAGCGTTCCAGACATTCTCTATAGGGTAGTGGTGTGGAGACCTGACTGGCCAATCCATATGGCGAATATTCTTACTCTCACGAAATTCGTCGACTAGAATAGCTCTATGTGGCCTCGAGTTATCGGCTATTAATAAATTATAGTTTAAAAAAAACTAAAATATCGCTTTTATACTGAATCGAACTAAAAAGTTAAAAAATAATTCTTAATATAAGAATAAAATGATGAACGAGAAAATTAATGTCATTGGAATAAAAGCGTGAGGTGCTCTATAAATATATCAATTGATATAGATTCTAACTTCTTTTAATTCCGAAATTGCACCCCACGCTTTTACCCCAATGACATTCATTTTCTCGTTCATCATTTTATTCTTATATTAAGAATTATATTTTTACTTTTTAGTTCTATTCAGTATAAAAGCGTGTGTTTTTTAGTTTTTTTTTAAACTATAATTTAATTTTCATTTTTTAGTTCTATCTACAATAAAAGCGTGTTTTTTAGTTTTTTAAACTATCATTTATTCATTGTTGAATTTATCCTTTAGTTTGATATTTGAAGCTGGAATTACGTGGCTGCTGGAATTAGTCTTGCTCTACAATGGATATTAATTAACGGGTCTGAAGTGTATTTATTATCTCTGTTTAACGGGCCTCGGGTGAGTCCCGTATCGTTATATTAGATTCTGTCTCTGCAGAACAGGTCAAACAAATAAAATGTCTGGGAAGAAAAAAAAAGTTCGAATTAAAAAAAATTTAAAATACCATGTTTTTATAAAGGACTAAAAGTATAAAATTCCTCCTTTTCGTTTTTTTTTCTTTTTTCCCATTTTCATGCGTTGTCATCCACTTCTGAGTATGGTCCAAATTTCAAATCTCTAGCTCATCGGAAAGTCGCACAATTTAAAATCAATTACAAAATTCCACTCGCACAGACATTAAAGAAAGCGAGTTAATAAAAACATGGTAACATAAAGAGTCAATCGTATTACCACCTTTTAAACGTATTGCTATAATGTTAATTCGTTAAAAATAAAAAAAATATTCGGCAGTTAGAACATAAATTATTTTTTTCACATCAGAGCTTTTTTTTTAAATTTTCATTTTCAGAAAAATGTTTATATTATAGTAAGAAATTGATAACACACACCCACCCTCCCCTTTCTGACATACAGAACATTTTTTTTGTTTTATTTTTATAAACCACAAGTGTATTAATTAAAAACACTCGCTGTAGGGTTACACCTTTTTCTTTTAGTCGCTAAATCTGGAATTAGTCGCCAAATCTGAAAATGGTATATCGAATTAGTCGCCAAATCTGAAAATTCTAAGCGCAATAAGTTGCTAAATCTGGAAGTGATATATCCAGACTCCGGTTGTTCGATTGCATATAGAGTATAGAACATTTTGGTAGGTTATTTAGCTTTTCTTTTCCTGAGATTGACTTATAATTAAGACTTAATTTAGGTCAAGTTATTTTATTAGCTATATATCTCAAACGGATCAACTGACAGTAGTGCTTAGATATGTGAGAGTATCTGATGGTGAAATGGCAGAACGTTTTCTAGCATTCAGTCGTATAAAATGTCACACGGGAGAAGCACTTGTCAGCACTATTTTGACCTTCCTAAAATTGCAGCATTGATATAAGAAATTTAAGGAGGCAATCTTATGACATTGATGCAAATATGCCGGGATGCTGTAATGGTCTTCAAATGCATATTTCAAAGATAAACCTGCTTGCGCGCAACATTCCGTTTGCAGCACACTCTCTAAATTTAGTTGGAGTATGTGCGGCAGAAAGCTGTGTTGGAACAATTTCGTTCTTTGGGCTTCTACAAGCAATGTATAACTTTTTCTCAGAATCGCCGTTGGGTGATTATGTTGAAATATATTGAGGATAGCAAAGACTCTAAACTAGTTGTAAAAAAGAGTAAATAAGATGGTGGGCGTGAGCTGATGCTACTATGGCTTTATCTAAAGGTCATACTAGCTTCCAGAAAGTTTTGCAGGTTATTACTGAAGATATGACTCAAAAGCTACAAGTCATTAACTAAGCTAAATGCCTTCTGAAAGATTTGTCGATGAAAGAAAATATTATCATTGCACAATTTTAGGCTGTTGGTCTAAACCCCGATCAATGAAGTAAATAAATCTTTACAAATGCAATCAATAGAATTTCAAGCAGCCTTCAATCATCTGATATCATTACTGGATTTTTTAAAATTCTCAAAGAGAAATGTTTTACGAATAAGAAAAAAAGGCAAATAAGAAAATAGAATCGTAATAGACGCGTGTGCGCATAAGAAAACAACATTACGTAGATGGTAATGCAGAAACTGTCGTGCTTCAAGGAAGTGAAAAATTCAAATAGAAACTCATCTACCTATATTAAAAAATTTATATGAAGTACTTTTCCAATCGTTTGGTAACATATAGTAAAATATCTTTACTACTTGAGTTCCTCGTTGATTTCATACTAAAGGAAGATTAAAAAATTATAAAAGCTGCCCAAACATTTAGAGAACATTACACTGAGGACATCGAATTCGCAGATGAAATTGTTCATTTTAAGCATTTCATATTACAAATAGTTGATTTTAAAAATGAATTAGACGGTACCATCACCGCGATCATACAAACTTGTTTTCAAAAACTTGCTGCAATCAACGTTTCTCAATGTTATGACAGCATTAAAAATGTACAGGTGTTTTATGATAATAAATGCTCCTGGTGAACAAAGCTTTTTAAAATTAAAGGTGCTAAAAAACTGTCATCGTTCATCTTAACACAAGAAAAACTGAACTCACTAACTATTATGGCATCTTACAGATGACATCTTGCTTTTTGAAATCTTGCAGAACATAGAATTCTAAGATGTTCTAGAAGAATTCACGGTCAAAAAATTGAGAAAACCAAATATTTAATTATTGCAACAGTTAGATTTTTTTATTACAAATTCTAACAAATTATTATTGATTGATATTTTTTTAATTTGCTGATAATTTGTTATTTTATTTATGCAAAGAAGTATATTCCTAAAATGTTGTGCAATAAAATTATTAGGCAACGGGCCCTGAGAATTCCACTGCCATGTCATTTAATTCGACACTGCTTTACATAGCTATTTTTGTCAGTGGATTGTACATTCTTTTTTACTCAGTTGTCTCATTTTTTTTTCATTTTGAATTTGCTTGATTTTTCTTTAATGAGTAAACGAAAAGAGGAAAAAAATTAGGAAACATTTAATTGATTTTGAAATTGAAATTTGTGATGCTCCTAATTGTATGTTAGAAAATAGAGAATAGGATTTAAAGACCTATCTTTGAATTTTTTAGCATAGTTGTTGAAGATGAGGGGTTGTCTCGTAGAAGGAAAATAAAGTTATATATCTGGAACAATCCCAAATAACCCAGAAAGCAAAAGTCATACGTTTTACTGGAAATTATATAAGAAGACCAATGTAACTGTGCGTCATAAAAATGACGGATTATTTTTTTTTACAAAAATTAAGCAAAAAATAAGAATTTTTTAAAATTTTACGCAAAAAGGGGGGGGGGATAATTAAACTATTAAAAATATGTTTCGAAATGTGATCCAACTAATTCTTGCTCAGAAAATCCTTTACGTCCTTTCTCTGAAGCATTAAATCATTACTAAATCTGTAGTTAGTATTCTTTAATGAAACATCAGAAGTTTGAAAGGTATACATCCCCCCTTTGCAAAATAATTATAGTAATAATCAGGAGCTTAGTTATACCCCTGTATCAATGATACGGGAGCCGAGCTACAGGGGCTCCAACATGTATAACTACAGTACCACTAACAACAGGAGGACACGACTAAGGAAATTCATTTGGGGACGACACTTTGTGCAATAGTAGTACTCATTTAGGGTATTCAATCCTCAATGTAATTCCACCGAATGGCGAGTTCATTCGGAAAAAATAGTCTTCGAAATTCATGCTTAGCTTTTATACAATAAAGCTGCAACTCTTACCATCGATCCTGTAGCATGTTTGGTAAGAGAGCTGGTTACCAAGCGTCGGGCCTCAGTTCGAGTCGTCCTCGAGCCGAAACAATTTGCCCACCTCTGCTATAGTTCTATTTATTCACTGGACAGGATCACGCTCACCCACAGAACTCTGAAAGAGACAGGAAACAATAGATAATACACGAACAGCTGAGCAGCAAGTCCATCTGCAATGGGAGTGCAATAAAAAGATAACAAAAGGAATTATATAATGGGGGGGGGGATTTTACTCCTCAAAATTGTAGGGGGGTGAACAGAAAAAAAACTTTCATCAGCCTATCACAGATAGAATGGGAAACAGTGAAATAGGAAACTAGTTTACTGTAAATAATACTGTTGTGAAAAATAGAATATACCAAGGAGAGAATAGCTCCCTGGGTATATTTAACAAGATAGTTTTTAACAGTATGGAGGGAAATGAAAAACGTAGTGATTGGCCTCCCCGGGAGAACTACATAAACAATTAGAAGCGGAAAGCAAATTATACATGTGAATGAGTGAGCTGCACGAGATGTTGTTGAAGCTAATAGGAGGACTTTGTACCCCGACAGATTTAACGCTTATCATCCTATCTACACGGTGGGCATTTGGCTCGAACTCATGACACGTCAGCCACGTGTCTATGAACATGACCACTAGGCTTCCACAGCCATTTATACCTATGAAGGTAAACAGAAAGTTAGTCACACATGAAGAGTAAAAAAAGAAAGAAAGAAATTTCTTAAAAATGGGGAGGGTAGTTTAAGATTCGGATTTTTAACAAAAAGTTTAGCCGTTTCCGCCATTTGACAATCATTCAAATAGGAGGCGCAACAGTCGTGAATAAAATTTTTGATATAATTAACTCACAATAAATTATTTTTGCCATCTGAATCACGTTTCATGATTCGCTATTGCATTTTTCTTAACTCATTTACGACAAATAATAAGAAACGAAAGTCAGTAGACATTTTGAAATTTGGACATGATTTTAAAATTCGAATCGTTGGATATTGTCGATGACTTGGAGTGTATTTCCAGAATCAGCAACAAGAGGACAGTTATAAAATGATATTCTGTATTTTTGCATGATGTACGAAAGGGAAAAAATGGATTCAAGAAACTTTTTTTTATTTCTAATGGGCTGTGGATTGGTGTTTTACCATTGCACACAGACTTAGTATAAATTCCCCGAAGATGGTATCTCTTTTTAGTGCGGCACCCTACAGGCAGATACTAATCGCATCGCAGGTAATTTAGATGCACTGTGTCCTCCACAAATGGATACACCTGAGCTCTGACAATTCGAACTTGTTCTAGGATTTAAATTTGCCGAGAGCACCTCAGCAGGCACTCTAGGTATCTTTTGCCAGCTGTATAATCATACGACAGGGCCGCTGTTGATTTTCTACATCATGAAAATGCACCGACTTAAACCGGGGTCGAACCCGCAACCTTAGGTGTAGAAAATCGGCGACAAACCAACCATGCCACCCAGCCGGCTTTGATTCAAAAAACAATGACTGATATTCTAAATAAAAATAATGTCTTTCTTTTTCATTTTGCAATTATTATGCTATAAAAGTGTTCTATAATTTTTACTCTACCCTTTTAATAACTTCAATAATTTTAAGAATATCTACAAATATCTTCGTTTTAACAAAATTTGATAGAAGCGAAGTACTTATTTTCCAACAGAAATGATATTTCACTCAGCGCGGATTTACTAAATGTAGTGCTTTAGAGGAACTAATTAACAATATTAAATGAAGTACTCTAGTATAAATGTAGAAAAAGTTGTCAAGGATAATTGTAATAACGAGAAGGACTTTTAAATAAAATATGTGTGAGAAGTTGTAAAGATTTTTAATGCTGATAAAAGAATGATTGCAGATTTTTAAAAAGCAATGTACTCCAAAAAAAAAAAATATATATAAATAAACAAAATAAAATGAAATAAATACTGATTCAGAAATCATATGCAATATTTTGAATATTTCTTAATGAATATCATTTTGGCTTTAATAATCAAGCACCTTAATTACCTATTGTTTAAAAAGTGTATAAGTATCAATGGATTTTTTATCGCATTATCTATCCCTTTTTTGAGTAATTTATCAAAATAATTAATGAAAATATGTATAAGCTATATAAATTCTTAGTGAAATAGTCTTTTAGATTTTTAAGATTATATAAAAGTTTCTGTTGCATCAAGACATTAATAAGACGATTAATCATATATTCTTCCGTTTCTGAATTGAGTACTTTGAATATCAAGGCTGAAAATAATTTAAGAGATTATATTCTAAAAAGGCAGAAAAATCATGATTCGAACAACTAATTAAAAACAGCTAGATTAACTATTTTTAAATAACTTAATGAAATTCTAAAATAAATGTGCTCTAAGAAATTGTTTTGAAATGGCCTGTTCAATTATAAACGAAAAACTCATTAATTTATGTATCAGATAAAAGATTTCCTTGTTAAATAGTATGGTGATAAGTACATTTCTTGAGGTAGTATCAAACACTGTTCAAAATAGAATTCATTAAAAAAATTTTGCCTGTCGAGAAATATAAATTAGTGTATAACTTCCATAGTTAAGTTGGGTAGACATGTTTTTTCTAGACAGGTATGATTAATAGGGAGAAATGAGAAATTAATTTTTATCATTTTCAGTAAAATATATTAAACATGCATTTTAGAATTTCCCTTGTTAATTAATTAAAATCTCATATACAAAAGATAATATAGTGAAAATGTTAATTAAATGATTATCAGCAATAACAATATGATTATTATCTCTAAATTGACTGCTGAAGGAATCAATAATTTTTTTTATTTTCTTGTTTTTTAAGTATTTCTTTTTTGCCTTACAAGGTTTGAGTAAAATGATTTTATATTTACGTTTCATTTGTATTATCCACAGTTATTGCAATTATGTTATAAATAAAAAAATGTATGATATTAATGTTTCGAAAGAAGACAGACCGTCAATTTGAATAATTAAAAATAAATAATTTCCTTAAAACATGCAAGAAATTATTATAGTTAAAAGTAAAAGCTAATTTCATTAGCAAAATTTAAATTGTTGAAAAATATCATACTTAACAATTGAAATTTTTGTCAATGATAAAAAAAAAAATCTATATATCCCAGTTATTTTGAGTTTTCACACAGAAAATATATAATAATATAATGCAAATTACTGTGTCAAATTGCAAACTTCTTCGAGCAGAACATTAATAAGAAATACATTTCAGATGTTAACACAATTTTTAAACAATATTTTTTTTTGAAAAACTGGAAAAATATAGCTCTGTATAATTTTTTGGGTTTGAAGGAAAATAATATAACATGCAGATTCCATTAGGAATAGATACTCAAACTTCTTGCACTAAGAAATTGAAAATATTAAAATATTTTATTTAATACAAGCATGAATTATAAGCTAATAATTTTAAGAACATAAAATTAAAACGATCGCTAAGTTTAATAATTGAATTTACTTATTCTTATGCTATAGACTTTCTTTTTCCTACAGATGGTAACAATTTGAGAAAAATTATTATTTTAATGTTATAAGAATTATCCCAAATCACTTTTCTAGAAATACATTTTTATTAATAGGCTTTTCAAATGACACAAGATTATTACTTTTAAACGTATTAGACAAGAATACATCCCACAGTTATATCTTATTAAAAATTTAAAAAATACAATTGTTACAGCCTCTCTCATTTCGCGTTTCGTTTTATAAAGAAGGTTTTTCAAGTCAATCCTTAGAGATGAAAAGCAATCTTTATTTCTTTGTGTCGCTGCCATGGCAACTGATGCATACAAATCTAACGCCAGATTCTTTTAAATTTAGAATTCTTTTCGAGATTTATATATATATAATTTGTAAAAGCATTCTTATTTAAATCTCTGGTTACAGTGTGTTTTATAAAATAACACTTTGAGATAAAACGTATTGCAACACTAGAAATTGTCTAGTCGATATTTTTGAAAAAGTGTTTCGCTTATCTGATCAAACACAATATAAGTGAACATAAATAAATTTTATTTCTGACAAAGAATTTATGCAGTTTGAGAGTATGTTAGGGAAATGTAATATGATAATTATTAGCTGTTCCTGTTTAGCTTATATGACTATAAACAAGAAAATCTATTTTTTATAAGATAGTTGATTTTTTAAGGTTACTTCAGACGATTGATATAACATTCATAAATAATACTGGGAAAGTTTGACATAGAAAAAAATCATGTTGGAGATTTAGGATGTTTAGTTTGAAATCAATAAATCCAGATGTTTATATTGTACATGCGGTCGACAATTTCTTATATAACGCAAACAATGGAAAAAAATGCAGCAGTAAGTTCCAAAGTTAAAAAAATATATAATTTCTTTCATATATAGTACAATTACGTATAAAAAAGAAATAATTTAAAATGGATTGTTCCCTACGACAGCAAACGTGAACCAAAAAATCAATCTGCCAAAGAAAGATTGCAAAATAGCTAAAGATACAAAAAGGAAAGTACACAAATGATAATAGTTTTCAAACTTATAAATCATATAATCCATAGTATACTTAAGTCCATATACAGGTCACGTAGAAGTATGGTAGTTCACTTTATACTAGTACAGAAATCATGAAAAAAACTCAGATTTGAATTAACTGTTTACTTATCCCTTAGTAGATTCAATCTAAAGAAAAATATTTGTAAGGAGTAGATCCCAGGAACTACTCCGGAATGCTAAAAGAAAAATATTCTACAACTTGAGAAACGTAGCGTGACCTGTTCAGTGCACTGTAAATATTAATGAGGATGAGGAGATAAACTCCTATTGAACCCAAAAATATAGCACCAAATAATGAAGAAACTGTGTATTAAATTTCATCATGCAATCTTTCTTCGTGCTGCAACCAGATTTGAATACAACAATCGTGGTGTAGTAAGGAAAGTATGATTCGTCTGAAAAAACAACATGCGTATCATTCATTCGTCCATATCCGGCGTTAAAACCATTATTATCCTCGAATAGCCCTGCGGTGTACAAAATAGGAAATCAGTGTAATGGAAGTCTTAATGAATTCCTTTCTGTTGCAAATAACGTTCAAATATATGGTCTGATACTTATATTTGTATAATACATCCTAATTCCTACGCAGTGCAATCGGTCATTGCCGTGCGCTTAATATATTTGTCCTCACTCCCAAGGTAATGAGATTAGTATAACAATCCTTCCTATCCATCGATTCGTCTTCTTTTTTTTCTCCCGTAATCATATTACTGGAGCAGGATTTAACTGAACACAGCATCAATTTCTCAGAAGGATAATATGCAATTTATAAGCCACACTTCTTCCTATGTCAAACTCTGAATTGGGCTTAACTGACCCGTATTCTTCGGCCACGTACACTGAATTGTTTCTCTCCAAAATAAAATGCAAGGAAAAACACGATTTAAGTTTTTGAAAGAAAAAATCTTCTGTTTTCCTTTTGTATTTGTTGTTTGTCCTTTGTGATTCACTTTATCAGTGCGCAGTATTTGCTTTAGTCTCTCTCTCTCTCTCTCGTATTACTAATCATTCACAAATCTTATCAGTGTCTAGGCATGGTTCAAAATTTCTCACTTGGTACTTCCTTCAAGGTATTGCATTTTGAAGATCATTTTTTTATTATTAGAAACTTTTAAAATTAGTAACACTAATTAAAACTAACAAAAAAATTAAATTTTCTAAACTTTTGATCAACGACTGGCTTCATGAACTGCATATATAATAAATCTATACTTACGAAGATGAGAAAATTGTGTTCTTTGTTGTTGTTTTTTAATTAGAAGACATGATTTTCTAATTAATTTTTCATTTTTATACAACATTAGTTTATATCAGAGTGGCCAACCCATGGCCCACCTAGAATAATTTTGCAGCCAGTGAGATTCATTAGAACCTTACAAAATGCGACTATTTTGTACACTATTTTTTATTTTTAGAGTTTTTTAACTAATAAATCACATAACTGTTCCTTTTTTATCATGTTGCTTCTGTTACTGCAAATCTTGTTTTTTTTCCGAAATTGAAATTTATGAAACATAAATCGCTCTCAAACTTAACGGACGAAAACCAGCAACATCAACTACAATATGCAAATACATGCTGTGAGATCGACTTGCAAAACTACGAGAAAGAGTTGAGAAACAAATATCTCACTAATGAAACAAATTAAAAGCATCATTTCATCATTATTATTATTATATTAAGGGGTATCGGAACACTCTATACAGATAATGTTAAAATGGCCTTTTTCGATGTTCCTTTTCTAAAAATCTGTTGTAAATACAACCCCCAAAATATTTTACAAGTTAAACATAGATTTAGTATTATACTAAAATGAGCTTTTTTTAAAATTTTCATTAGTTTTTATAAAAAAAAATTTATTTGATGTATTTCGAGAAAACAAAATTTTTCGACAAAAAAAAATTTATAAAAAAAAAATATATATATACAAAATTTTGCTAAAAGCTCATTCCAGTAAATACTAGAACATACAAAGAATGTGTCATATAAATTTTGTGGACATAAAATATATGCTTTCTGAGAAAAGGTACATCGAACCTTCAAAAATGACATTTTGAGAAAAACACATTTTTATAAAAAAAAACTCACCTTATCAAAACATTCCAGCTCCATATTCCAAATTTTCAGCAATTTTTGAAAATTCTCCCTCTTGTATTATTCTTTTAAGTCTTTTTATCTTTCTGACCTCTTTAGTTTTTTGTAAATTGGCATATCTTGCCCTTGTAATCCTCTCTTTATCGAGACGTTCCATCCAGCATGTCGCATAATATCCAGGCTCTATGTTTAGTTTTTTCAAAATATCCAACTTTGTTGCATTCTATTTATTAAAGGATGCAATAGCATCATATGTACCAAAGGAAAGTGTTTCTAAGTGCACGAATGTCTTTTGGGGGACACGAGACCAAATAAAATTAATGCTTTCATTTGGATTCTGCGTGTTCCCATGTAAGCATTTTTTCAGTATCTCTGGATCAGAAAGATCCCTAAAAATAGGCCTAATGGCTTCCACAACAGAAACTGGAAGTTTATGTTTGTGGAGGTAAACTTTATTTTGAAATTGTGCCTTCTTATAACGGCACCACGTATCAGGACCTGATGGACAAAATCCATGTTGTGGATTTTCATCGGTTGATATTTTGTGAAAAAATATTGCCATATATATATATATATATATATATTGTCGCATATCCTTCACACTTGACAAATTTCTTCGAATGGCAAGGCCATAATAGGTTTGTAATAGGTCAATAGATGCTTCCGTTAATCTATTTTTTCCGCATAATGCCTTGCCATCTGACAATTTTTTACCTCTCATCTTTACTTTGAAACGTCGGAGGCGAGAACCCATCCGTTTCATAACATTCCCTATACACTCAAGTTTTGTGATCGTACAATTATCACCGTATACTTTATTTTTAACAATGTTATCAAAAGCTTTGGAGTCTCCATCTCCTAAATATTTCGTGTAACGCACATCATAGCGTTGAACAGAGCGCTGAAATATCGATAGAGCTCCATCGACTTCCATTCGTCCACTATATTCGTCGAAGTTCTCCTTGCAGACTGGTCCATGTTTCTTTTTGTCTTTGCAAACACAATGTTTCGATAATATTTGAGTGTCAATTACTTTTCCCGTGTCCACACTCGTAACTGTCACGACACCATTCATGGAGGAATATCCTCTCTTCTGCCATGTTCCATCATCCGCCACAGGAATGTCTCTAATATTCTGATTTTCTTGCACTGCTTCTTCTACGGCATCTTTCATCGTTACATCACACACATCCTTGGTTGCATTTAACAGCATTTTATTATATTTTGAGAACTTTGCCGGTGGGGGTGGTAAGTTCAGGATTCCGCAAAGCATTCGTGCAGCTTCTGCACCTTTCTCTATGCATCTCATTGCATAAACAAACCTGGTGTTTATTTCGTAGGTGCTGGGTTTCCCAATTTCAGCTTTGCACTGTTTGGAAGAACAAAACTTGTAGCTATAACTGCAAAAATTACAGAGTATATTAAGTTCAACAGCTCCACTTGAACAATTTTCTTCACAGGAAAGGTTAAGTCATGTTGCTCTACACTGTAAACATTTGACAGCCTCAGAAAATACACCAGCTAAAATATTTAAATCCACAATAGCATTTTTAAATTCACTATTAAACTCACTTTTGTATGAGTTATTGAAATTGCTAAGTTTTTTTTTTCTAAAGCAGAAACAATACTATTAGAAGCAGAAGACTGCTGTGGTACAGAATCACTTGTCACTGTTGATTCGGAATTACTTCTTCTGCCTTGATTAAAATTACCTCGCCTTTTTTTTAAAAACTTTGCTGCTAGATCTAGGTATTTTAAATATAACAAAATAATATTTAAAATCAAAATAATAGCGTTGTAAAGAGCTAAGAAGGTCTAATTACTATAAACACAACTTGAGCAAAACAAACAGCGTTTGAACGAACGATTTTTTTCAAAAATATAAACGTAATTAACGTATAATTAGTAGTATCTCTGAAGCCGTTCTTAGGGAGAAAAATAACTGAGGCTTGGCAGCTAGCATCACGAAAGAAATTTTAAAAATGACGTCAAACTTCTAGCTGGCCAAAGAGGAAGTGCAATGTTTACCTTTTTTCTGTCCATTTAAATCGGTGACGTGCGTTTAGATGATTCTTTAAAAACAAAATTTTAGCACTTCTAATTGTGCTAGAAATTAAAATAAGGTATTTTTGGAAAGGTAATGAGTTAAAGAATTTAAAAATGCAATCATCTGAAATTGAGAAAAAAATGTTTAGCCTTCCAACTGCCCTTAACTGTGTTTGTATACATGAAAAACAATGAAAATAATAATAATATATCTGTTTTAAATTTTCACTCCAATAAATGTTTATATTGGGTCCAGATCTAATATAAAGATATATATTTGTATGTGCGGCCCTCGGGATTATAATGCTTTTCCGAAGTGGCCTTATAAGTCATTTGGGTTGACCACCTTGGTTTATATAATAGTCCTCTGAACACTTTGTTCAAAAAGAATTTTGAGGTAGACCACGATCATTTGTCAAATTGTTCTTTATTGAATGGAAAAAAAATTATGCAGCAGATATTAGCGGGTTAGGGAGTTGATACATTCGACATACAGCGGCAAATTTTCTTGTTTGTTTTTGCTGTCCCATTTTTGAAGGTTATTATTATTCCTGTAATTTTTTCTTGTTCCAATCTCATGCATCAAAGCCATGAGAGCCATTGGCGTAAATATCAAGTGCCTTTGCAGTAATAAAAAATTATTTATGATCACAGTGCTTAGTAGTTGTCGTATTAAAGAATGACTGCTCTATCAGTGACGATTTGTGTTTTCGAGTCTTGGGTTCAATTCCTGATACCAAAGAGGACCCACCGTGTAAAGGGGGTGATACACTTTAAAGATATAGTGATTCAAAGTCTTCCCGTTGGGGTGGAAATTATGAAAATGGAGTGTAGAGTCAGGTGTCATTCTCGTCGCCTGATTATAGTTCGAAATGGCGAAACCCAGTGTCAATAACACTTTTGTTGCTTTAAGTGCGGGGTTAATAAACACTAATTCATTAAAAACAGCATAAAAAAATTCTAGGTAATTAAGAAAAAAAATTTTTTGATGCGAAATAATTCACAAATAAAATCAGACTTAAGCTACAAAACATGTTTTTAGAAATGGAAATAATCCAATCATGAAATTGACCAATAGTCTTCAAGGTTTACGGCGTATTTAAAAATCCTTCAACCAATTAAGCTGGAAAACGTCTAGCAAAACTGAAAATTATATATTAAAGTATTACGTATACGAGCCAGCATATGTAAGTACGCTATGCTTTTAATTAAATCGGAAATAAAATTAAGATTAAAGCATACCAGTCGTTGAAATGTCGTTTCAGCTATTTCTGTCTCGACTAAAATATGATCTCAGAAATTCTTTCAAAGTGTTCCACTGTATGTTATTTTCTAAATATTTCTAATCAAGGATTTTTCAGACAATCTCCATAGAATTAAGAGGAGCAATTGAATACCCATCCACAGAAATCAATTAAGGAATCTTATACCTTTTAAAATTTCGGAAAAATCGATTTTTTATTACTATTTTATTTTATAGAGGAAACTTTTCTGAATGGTTTAAAAGAAACCGCATGAAGATATTCCCAATGGAACGGAAGTTATTAAGAAAATAAAAATATCAAGAAAAGGTGATTTAAGTATTGTTTACATTTTGGCGGCTCCATGACAGCTGGTCGGCGACAGCTGCGTTTCTCTGTTTCTTATTTTTCATTCTAATTATAATCAAATGCTTGAATCTAAGCCTCAATTATTATTATTGTTCTGATTATATTAACTGCAACTTCTACTAACTTTATATTACTTTAACTTCTACTTTGTTTTGATTAAGTGATTCCTGATTCTATGTTCGCTCGTTACTGTTTTTCACATCATATAGTATATATAAAATAAGTTTTAAGAAAAATACTTGTTTCTTATAAACTTTTTAATAATGAATTCGACTGAATCTGCCAAAAGACCATCAGGTAAACGTTTTAAAAGGGAAGTTTACTGGTAATATGCACACGAGGGGCAAAGATGTACACAGTGTGCATGAATCGCTAAACAACAGTGCATCTGGAAAAAAGATTCAGTTGCAAGATGTTGATTCATCATTTATTGAAAATAATAATGGTTTTGATACCTATAGAGTCTTTGACAAAAATATTATGTTTACAAACATTCAAAACTTTGCTTCTTGCAAAAAGTGTGGTGGAGATATCACACTAACAGAACAACGTGTAAGAGGTTTGTCTAGTGTTTTTTCGATTGAATGCCAGAACTGTAGTGACTTATGTTTGTTTATAAATTCAAAAATGTTGGGTGAAAGAAAAAATATTCCTGAAATAAACAGACGTTTTGTGTATGCGATGAGGACAATCGGTCAGGGCCATGCAGCAATGACAACTTTCTGTAGTGTCATGGACTTTCCTCCACCAGTTGCTGAAAAATCATATAATAAAGTTATAAAAAAAACTACTATAGTGTAGTAAAGAAGTTGCAGAAGCTTCAATGCAAAATGCAGCTTTGGAAGAGGTGACGATGACAAATTCTTCTGATATAGTAATTAGTAGAGATGGAACGTGGAAAACCCGTGGCTATATTCTTCTCGTGTTGGTGTGTGTGCTGTCATAGGGGACAACAGGAAACGTTATTGATGCGGATGTGATGTCTTCTTACTGTAAGGGATGTGACTCTTGGAAACGAAGAAAAGGGTCACATGCTTACAAAAAGTGGAAAATTCTTCACGTTAAAGAGTGTTTGAAACATCACAACGGCTCAGCTGGCATGATGGAGACTGTGGGAATGGTTCGTATATTTCAGCGCTCAATAAGTCATTGTTATCTGAGATATACATCTTACATCGAGGATGGTGACTCCAAAACCTTCTCATCTATTACTGCATCCAATCAATATGGAGAAAATATCTCCGTTTCAAAAATTGAATGTGTTGGACATGTTCAAAAAAGAATGGGAACTCGTTTACGAAAGTTAAAACAATTGAGTTCTAAACTCAGTGATGGGAAGTCAATAGGTGGAAAAGGAAGTTTGACTGACAGAATGATAGACTTAATGACATCGTACTATGGAAATGCAATCTGACAAAACAAAACATGCCTGTTAGATATGCGAAAAGCTGTTTGGGCTGTATATTTCCATCTGCGTTGAAGCGACGAAGAACCATTGCACAGTTTTTGCCCTGTAAGCCCTAATTCTTGATGTAAATATCAAAATCAGTTATTAGAGGGCAGTGTTGAAACCTTTAGACACAATAACCAATTGCCAGTTGCAGTAATGGATGCCATAAAGCCTATATTTAATGATGTCACATACTAAACTCCTACAAAAATGTCTAGGGGGTAAAACCCAAAATAATAATTAATCGATTAACTCAATAATATGGAAGTTATGCCCGAAAACTTTAGGTTGTGGTAGAAAGATTGTCGATATTTCGACAAATGAGGCAATTGTCATTTTCAATGATGGCAATCAAGGCAGATTGAATATTATGCAATCTCTTGGTCTGACTGTTGGCGATTTTGCACAGAAATTTGTTACACTTATGGATAAGAAAAGAATTCAAACTGCAGAGCGACATTTTAATCTCCGCACAAAGGAAGTGCGACAGGCTAAGAGAATGCAATTTAAAGCTACCTGTAAAAAATTAACTGAAAAAGAGGGAACATCATATGCATGTGGTAAATTTTAACATTTTAGAATCATGGTAATACACTGCATTCTACCATAAATAATTTAATATTTCTAAAAAGTAGTTATTAATTAAGATATTGATTGTTTTTGAAGTAATATTTATGAAATTTTTAACTTTATTTTGAAGAAATTAATCACTTTATTGTATTTCGATTATTTCGTGGTTTTTGATATCATTTCAATGTTTGTACTGCATTGGTAAAATATATTTTTTAGTTACAATAATTTTAATAAATGGATGTTTATTTACTAAATAAACTTCACATTAGTTTTAATTTAAATTTATGGGGTTGTTCAGAAAGTAATTTCGTTTTTTTTGTGTGGAAATTAAAGACAGTTTTCGTAAAATAAACAAATACTTTATTAAATTATATATTGCCCTTTTCTGGTCCAGCACCCTTTGCCATCTTTCTGGTAGTAGCATTATTCCACGCTTATAAATTTTTGGTCTTTGCTGGCAAAAAACTGATCGAGGTGGTTTTTGACCTCCTCATTTGAGGTGAAGGTTTTACCGTCTAAAAATTTTTGGAGTGACCGGAACAAATAATAATCCGATGGTGCCATGTCCGGAGAATATGGTGGGTGTGGCATTGCATCCCATTCAAGCTGTAAAAGCTTTTGGCGAGTGACCATACTTGTGTGAGGTCTCGCGTTGTCTTGGTGAAACACTTCACCTTTCCTGTTGACCTTTTATGTTGACAGTAGACTTCCGAATTAATCGTTGTGTTATATGGTAAAAGCTAAAAAAAAAATCGATTCCTTTGAATTCCCACAAAACAGACAGCATCACCTTTTTTTGGTGAATATCGGCTTTTGAAATGGTTTGAGCCGTTTCATCTTTTTTGCTCCGTGACCTCTTGCGTTTGACGTTGTTGTATACAACCCATTTTTCGTCCCCAGTGATGATGCGCTTCAAAAACGGATCATTTTCGTGACGTTTGAGAAGCGAATCGCAGACGTCAATGCGGCGACACAGATTTCTCTCTGTGAGAACATGGGGAACCCATACATCGAGCTTCGAGGATAATCCCAGGCCTTTCAAGTGGTCATAAACTGTTGAATTTGATAAAGTTAACCTCAATCCGATCTCACGTGTTGTTATTCGCCGGTTCGCATCAACTAATGTCTTTATCGCGTCTTTATCAGCTTCCACCAGCCTTCCCGAATGTGGTGCACCTTCGACATCAAAATTACCGGATCGAAATTTAGAGAACCTGTTCTGACACTGGCGTATTGTCAACACACCTTCTCCATACACATCGGTCAATTTCTTTCTGGCTTGAACAGCATTTTTACCCTTTCTGTAGTAAAACAGTATGTCGAAAATGCTGCTTATCGCTCTCCATATTTAAAAGGGCACGAACCAAAAACTACTGCGTAGAATTAATTGGAATTTTTCACACACAAGCCTTGCTATATGAGCTCTCAAAGCATATAAAAATTATACGGCTTAAATGGGAAGTTGTGTGCAAAAAAATACAATTAAATCCTCTGTCGGGAAAACACGAAATTACTTTCCGACCAACCCAATATTTATTATTTGAATCACCAAAATAATATATATAAAAAGCTGTGGTGAATTTTATTGTTTGATGTCTATTTTCTCATAACGTCATTTTTTCTCATTACGCGCAAGATATATGTTTATATATATTTATATATATATATAATTATAATAATTTTAATAAAGGATGTTTATTGAATAAATAAACTTCACATTAGTTTTAATTTAAATTTAGTTATAATTTGAATAACCAAAATAATATATATATAAAGCTATGGTGAATTTTATATTTGGCTAGCCGTTACCCTCCCTTCGCTGGGTATTTCATGATGTTTTATAAATATATCTGTTTATATTCTGACAGACAGACAAAAATTTTAAAAATTGGTTTTTTGTTATGAGTACCGTATATACTTTTAGTGCATTAAGTAAAAAGCTGCTAATTTGAAATTACAAACAGACACTTCAATTTTATTTATTTGTATAGATGTCGATTTTCTCAGAACGTCTTTTTTCTCATTACGCGCAAGATATTTTCAAAACCGTTTCTTGGAAGTTGATAAAATTTTTACTGGAGATTCTGACCAAATTTGTACTCAAAATGACGAACCAGTTTGAATTTGTAAGGAAAAAATTTAAAATTATTAATGAAAAATAGCAATTTTTTTAATTTAAAAGTTAAATTTTAAACCTTTTTAGTTTACTAAAAAATTTAAAACAGTGTTTCATGCTTCGTCATATTAAAGATAAAACAATTACCAACACTGAGCAAAAATATCATCAAAAAATATTGGAAACTTTTTTTATAAAGCTGCGCGCAATGCATATCACTTGAGAAAAGAAAACCAAAAATTAATTTTGTAATTAGCCAATTAAAAAAATTTATCTTAATTAAAAATGTGTTCATTGGATATGTTTTAAGTAAAGTAACATCTATTTGTTTATTCCTCCAAAATTTACATTCCAGGAAACAGTAATAAAAAAATTATAGAGCTTTAAATTTGTGTTACATTTTTAATTATTTTTGACTTTTTAAAAGGTATGTGACCTCTTAAAAGTATTTGTTTAAGCAGTTCGAATGAAAATATGTCGTAATAGAATTTAATAACTGATGATATTTACTTTTTATATAGCAGAAATAGATAACAGATTTTATCTAGCTCTTCTACATCTACAGCTTTCATTTTAGTATGTTCTCAGTGCACTCTAATCAAATGATGACTAATTATGTCACCATAATTTTGCTCGCAAATATATATATATATATATCTGTACTATATATTACCTAAAAAATAACTATTCATCCTTAAGAATTAAAAAAAGTTTTACTACACCTTATTTATATCTTATTAATATAAGTGTAAAAAAAATTGGAGTACTCCTTTTTTCAAAAACGCGGGAGCATGCACTTAATTTTAATTAATTATCATTGTTGGCAACTTTGAAGTTGTCGTGAATTGTATCTCCAATGATTTACGTGAATTAGTTTACTAATACAACTATATTCGAAAACAAGGATGAAAATTAATGTTTTTCATGAATATAATAAAACTGAGATACAGTGGTCTTTCGCTCTTTATATAAACGATTTTGTAATTTATTTTCTCGTTTACATTTTGAGATAAAACTTTGGCAACTTCAGAATAATTGTCAGCTAATGTTTTCATTTTTATTGGAATGTAAATTTCAAGATTTATTTTGAAAATGGTTTTTAAACTCGATAGATGATCGTGGTTATTGCATTTAAAAAAAAGGTATTTATAATATATTAAATTTGAAAAGAAAACGTCTAGCTGAAAGTAAAAAGGAAGATATGACCATGAAACCTCATCTTAAGGCTGTTTGAACAAAGGCAACTATCAAGAAAGTTGATAGAAATCCTTTCCTAAACGCTGATCCTAAAAGAAAATCCGCCGACTCAAACATTCATTGCAACGAACCTAGGAATGTCTTCCGGCATTGTAAATAAAATCATTCATAAAAATTTAAAGATCTTTAAACCTTAAGTTCTTATGCTTCTGCCAAAAGATATTGCTGAAAGAAAAAGAAATAGTCGCAAATTATATGAAACACACCTAGCTGCAGAAAAATGGATTTTTGTGGTAACACCCGATAAAGCATAGGTATATTTAAGTGACATTATTTTAAAAAATATCGATTTTCTATTGCTTAACTGACGAGACGAAGTGGCTTCATCAGTGTACAAAAAAGTTCTCAAAGGGATACATGATAGATTTGCAACAACGGGGAAAATTTAAAATAGTTTTGGGTAATGCCAAAATTGATTCCTTCTACTATCAGCAGAAAGTCTTAGAATCAATTTTTGGAAAAGAAATTTCAGCCTTAAATGGAAAGGACATCGATACAGTTGAACTTCGTATGAACAAAGCCTCTAGTCACACGTCTGCTGCTTATTTAGCAAAGAAAGAATCATAAACAGGAATAAAATGTATCGCATTTGATGAAATGCCTGTAAAATCACCTGAAGCTTTTCCAATGGACTTTTGTGCTTTCGATTTATTAAAATGGGCCTTAGGAAAACGGAGCCCCAAAACACTGAATGGACTTTGGAGAGCAGGAATGGAGTAATATTTTTTAGCATGACAATACAAAATAAATGTTTCTTTTCACTGAAATTTCGAGTTAACGCTATTGTCGAGAATAGTAGCTATCAAATAGAAGCAAATCTCCACAAAATTATAGCATTTATAGATGAAAATTAACTATCAAAATTGTTTACACAAAGGGCGAAAGACTTTCTGTAGTTGTGTTTTATATTTCGTTGATATCTGTAATTATCATTTTATGCTTTAGTACAACTTTTAGCATGATACTAAATTTTGAATTAGCTGCACTCTTTCTGTGTATTCTAAAACTCCCTTCAAAGTCGATAAACTTTATAAGAACTACGCGTACACAGTACTGCATGTGAATAGAAAAACTCACAGCTGGAACTTGAAATAAATTGTATTGTTTTATATACTTAAGTCTTTAGTCACAAAGTGTTCAAATTGCTAACAAAATTGAAAAGTGTTGGAAAGCAACAGATGCATTTCTTATGCAAACGCATTACTAGTAACTAGAACAAATAAATTTTTATGAAAATGAACTGAAATTAAATAAAAACGAACAGTGATGAAGTCTTTCTGATTTTACCAAACGTGTCTCACAAATTCGTCTTAGAAAAACTTTGAAAACTGAAAAGTTTTCAAATTGCAATGTATGCACCAACAGTTGGCAATTGATAGTAAAGGAGAGATATTCAAGAGTTGATTCAAAAAATAAGAAATAGCGAGAAACCTCTAAGAGGGAAGATGTTTTCAGAAAGGGTCATCAACCAAGGATTGGAGAAAGAACTGAAGAACTCCCCAAAAACATATTTTAAAAGAGATTTAAATCAAAGCATCCCCTCTTCTTTATTTTAATTTATATTCTTTAAATTCCCAAAGTACTGCTTATTTTTATTACATTACTGATTATTAGCTGGTAAATACACTGCTGTCCACCGTAAATGCAACACCAAGAAAGACAAGAGAGTAAAAGGGGAAAAAGAGAGGGGAGAACTTCTAAAAAGAATTACTACGGAAAACGAATAGGAACTTTAACAAGTGGGGCGAAACGAAACTCGAGTTTCTTATTATTTATGTTACAGGAACGACAATGGCAGAAACACAAGTAATTTACCACTTTATAATAATGAAACAACAATCAATTAAACAAATAACCATACTTAAGCACATTAAACTCTTTTGAATACTTAAGCAGTCAGTAGGGTAAACACCTTCGGGAAGTCGATTTTGAGTTTTTGATATTTCTAAAATCCCCAAATCAGGACCTTTCCAGTGATGTAACGTACTTACCATTTTACTAATTCAAAGTATGTTAAAGTGATTTTTAAAAAAATATTCAGCTGATGAGCCACACCCCCTTTGATAGATAGAAATGCAAACATCGACCTTTTAAATCTGGGAAGCTTTTCCAAAGCCACTCTCTGTTTTATTTATTCACACGCAATTAACTTTAGATTAACTGCAAGCGTAACTGTTAGGGTTGTTTACCTATTTTGGAGCGCATACACGTTTTTATCGTGTTTGGGTTCTTAAATTAAATATATAAAATTTCTAAAATTCAGAAATTTTAAATTTTTTATTTCCTTATATGCTTAGATCGAAAAAAATACTTAAACAAAACATAAAGGTACGTTTTAAGAAGGTAAGGTTACTCTCAATCATGCTAATATTTCTTTAAACACTAATATAATAATGTTAATCCTCAAGCTGAAAATGCACATGACTCAAAGGAGTCATGTGCAAAAGAAAGTTTAATTAGAGATTTTCTTCTTATTAAAAGTAAGTATAAAGAATACCATTATGAATTTGAATATTCTTGTATTTGTTTTCAAGAATGAAGTTGATTGTAAAATGTGTAAAAGAGGTTTAGACATGCAAGTTTTAAAAGGTAAGTCTGGACTGGAAATTTCTCCACGATTGTTTTGCTTGTCCATATGATGTAGAATTCTCTTTTTTAAATATTCATGAAGGAATGCAAATTGCCACAATAAATACCAGGTTTGTATAGGCTACGTGTTTCATTGGAAGAAGTGCAGAACCTGGTAGAATATTTTGCTGCATAATGAATCTTCGGCAACCACCTACAAGGTTTTCTCCTTACGGTAAGCGAATCTCAAATGCTGTAAAACTTGTTTACGAGGACTCCATTCAAAATGCTGCGAGGGAAACTATTTGTGAAAATGAAGGTAATAATAATATTGTGGTAGCGGGCAGAAGCACCGTTACTTATCATCAAATGGTGCAGTTACTGTGACCAGCATTGATACAGGTAAGGTGTAAGATGTCAATATTCTTTCGAAATATTGTATATGTAAAAAATACACACATAAAAACATTGTTTATGTCCTGTTGGTGAAAATTTATGGTGTGGATATAAACAGACTGAAGAATCGGGTAAGCAATTCCCGTTGTAGTAGCAATGAGTTCTATATTTAGATATATTTCCCATCTTGATTTGTTGAGATAATGTTTGCATCGAAAAACACAAAACCCGAATGAAAGTTTTCATAATGTCATTTTATCACGGGTTCTGAAAACAACATTTGTGCACATTGAAACACTTTGACTTTTTGTTTATAATGCTGTTTGTTCCTTTAATGATGGTAATGTATCCAAATTATCAAAAGCTTCAGTAAATGGAAGTAGAACCTGGAGAATATTCGGTAAGTGCCATGAAAATTCTCGATAGAGAAAAATTAATGAAAGCAAGCATGCTTTTTCTGGATGATCCAAGAAAATTAAAAAAAAAAAAAAAAAAAAAAAGAAGATAATATTAAGAAAAATAAGGTAAACACCGGTAACAGTGCAGGATATTTTTGATGAGGTAAAATTTTATATAAAGGTTTTATACTCTCGCTTTTCTATAATTTATATTTTTTTAAATTGTGTTTTCTTTTTTTTATAAATTTTTGTGTGTTCTTACTTTTTTTCTGTATTCATGAACTGGAAATTTTTATTTTATATTTCACATATATTTTTGTGTATACTGAAGTGAAATTTTTGAGATATTCCTCAGACATTTAGCTAAAAAGCATATGTTGTAACACAGAAAAGGAAAATTTTTATTAAATTCATTATTGTACTCTGCAAAAATTTATATTTTTAATAAGTCTGATCAACTTTTTAAAAAAAATATTTCACTTGTGTATAAAAATTAATGTTTATTTAATGCACACAGAAATTTTTAAGCTTTGAGTTCAATAGTTTCTTAGTAAAAGGTGCATAAATATATCCCAAAATGCAATGCCCTTTTTCGTTGCACAAAACATGTTACATACAAAAATTACACAAATTTCATGCTTAAAAACATAAAATCAATTTCCTTGTTTTTGTTTTGGATACCATTTATGTAATATTTTAAGAATCCTTTTAATTCTGGTACTTCAAGAAATTGTGTTTACATGTGAATTTAGTCTAATGAAAATTTTCGAAATGTCTTATAATGATGTATTACAAAAGTCATATTTTCATGTATTGACACATTTTCACATGGTATTTATGATGATTTATAATAATCTTGGATGACAATAATGTATCAGAACAGAAAATTCTTCAAAAATTGATGCATAATTTGAGAAAAATGATGCAAATGCTATAAAATATCTCGATAGATTAAACGTGAAAAATTCTATATATATATTTTCTGAGAAATCTAAGTAAAAGGAATAAGTAAAAAGTCTTAAAAGTTATTGAGAATAAGCTAATATTTAAAAAATACTGCAAATACAGATTGTAATTCATAATTTTTTTGATGAAGTGACATTTTATAATAAAAATGTAATTATCTCAAAACGGTGTTTTTAAAAATGCGTGTACCATTTTCTCAGAACTTATTCTACGGAAGCACTTGCAACCTTCATTGAATATTACAGATATCTAACTATATATATTGCACGGAGCCTTTATTAATATTCCCATAATATTTTTGTAAAAGTCAGTTATCATGAAAAAAAAATGAAATTTTTCAAAAAATTCATAGTGATACTGTTGCGATGAATATTTTTGAAAAAAATTAAACAATATTATTGAAAAAGCTTCCGACCATTTTAAATAAAAAAGTCTAATTAATATACAGAAAATTTTTTTAGTCTGTACATTTAATAGTTTCTGATAAACCGGTACATAAAAATGCTCAATTTAACATTAGCGGGATAGGGGGTACCGACTACTCTTAATTTTGAAATATTACACTTCGAAAATTTATTTTTAAGCTTAATTCACACAACACAGAATTTGAATTTTTCATGAATTGAATTATAACAATATGTTTTAGAAAAATATATTTCGAATTTTTCATCAATTGAATCATGACAATATTTTTTAGAAAAAATATTTGCCGAAAACACAACAATCCAGGAGTTTTGAATTAGAATGTTGTCGTGAATTATACCCTCCCCTAAGATTACCATCCGCCCCGTCTACCGTTTAATGTTTCTGGACGTGTAGGCGAATTAGAGAAATCAAGAGACATATTTGCAAATCACTATATTTATTGATGCTTATTAATCACAGGAAGGTTACAACCTCACGATTCAAATTTAAGAGAAGTAAAACACAGTGGAGTATGATAAGGAGTTACTACTAGTGGAACTACGGAATTGCGACTGAATCCACGAAAGATCAAACACGTTCAATTACAGCTAAAACACGCACACGTATTCACAAATTTCTAAATCACTAAACTTATCCTTGTAACATTGGCGGTTCCGTCGTGGTGATGAATTCTTTACTGGTTGAATAGGATAGTAGACAAGGATCCCCACACGGTAATAATTAATCTTTTCGAATTTCAATCTCCTGCTCTCCGGCGTAGCTTGACACGTACTGCTATCCAATACTGTCAACAACTGCGTGTTGATCTACCAATGCTTCAATTGATTTGACTTCACCTTTCTAACTCTTCACTTTACTTTTTTTTTCTCTCCCTGAACCCAAATTTACATAATATATCTCATTTGCATAAATCACGTTTTGGCTCCCGGTGGACATTGGTTGAAATAAATAAAACTTTAAAGAAATATTGAGGAGGTTAGTGGAAACCGTATAGATCCGTCACAATGTTACACTACTGAGCTCCACTGTTAAGGACCAAAATCGTCGAAATAGGAATGGTTCGAAATTTTCTTACCTGACTTGTTGTTTTTTAAACTCTAATAGGGACACCATCCTTTTTTCACCTGCAAAAAGGAACTGATTTCTTGAAAAATGAACTTGTCTGAAAGAAATTGAATCTAGATAACAAAGAACGGCCCCACCTCAACGAGCATGAACACACACTGTTTATTTACTAAAAAGGATATTACAACGGAATGCGCAGCGCGCCATCTGTGGACTGTAAGAAGAAACAGTCGGCGACTACATTCAGGGTCGGGTACTATAGCTGTTGCCAAACGTCGGAAAGAGAATTTGCGTAAGTCCCTTTAATTTTTTACTTTGCTTCGTATATTCCCTATAAAGAAATAACTAATACACTCATGGCCAAAAATATAGCGCAGCAAGAAGGAATCGTCAAAATGAAACGAAACTTTTCATACGCAATGAAAACTTTGATATAAGTAAATTAATAGAAAATCAAAGTATAAGGATCATTTATTTCAGAGAAAAAAAGCAAAAGAAGGAGGATTTAATACCCTGTTGAACCCTCTCTAGCGCAAATGCACGATGCAATAAAATCGGGCATTTAGGCATACAAGTTCTGTATGATGTCTTGAGAAATTTCGTTTTATATTTGCTGTAATCTTGCCTCTAAATCGTTCAAACTCGTGGGATGCCAAACTCGCCATCGAAATGACTCTAGGCATGCTCGATTGGAGACAAATCTGGGGATTGGGTAGACCTTAGAAGGGTAGTAACAGTGTGGAGACTGTCTTGTGACACCCTTGCCGTGTGAGGCCGAGATTTGTCTTGTTGAAAAATGGCTCCTGGGAGCCATTGCATGAGTGGCAACACATGGGGTGGCAGGATGCCATGGACATACCGCTGGGCTGACATGGAGCCACGGATTAATACTAGGGGTGACATCGTATTGTATTCAATGGCACCCCATACCATCACACCAGCTGTGGGAGCAGTGTGTCTCTGTAAAGCAAAGGCAGGATTGAGGTGTTCACCACGGTGTCTCCACACACGAACACAATTGTCATTACTACTGAGATTGAATCTGGATCCATTCCGCTGCAGTCCAGTTTCATCGCGCTCGGTACCACTCCAAACGGAGGTCTCAATGGTTGGCCTTCAAGGGCAGCCACGTAATGGGCGATCCCAAATATCCTTCTGCCAGGTGTCTTCGTATGGTTCGAGAAGACACAGGGAACCCTAGTGAAGGTGTTTCCTGTGCCTGGGGGGCTACCGATAAAGAAGTTGGCTGTACGCGTGCATTTCTTACGATGGGACGGTCTTATAGACGACTGATTTTTCGAGGGCTTCCTGAGCCTGATCTACGTGTAAATGACATCTCTCGGATCAACTGGTCTCAAAACCTCCTCAGAACACAATCAGAGCGGCCTAATTGAAGAGCTACTCGCCTAGCTGACCAAACAGCTTCCATCATGCCGATGATTCTCTCCATCTTAAACTGTGACAGCTGCTCAAATTGTCTTCGAAAACGTTGTAATGGCATGTCCACCTCAGCTCTTCCTTTTTAAACGAATCAACATACTCAAACAAGCTTTAGTTCCCTGTTTTATACTCTTCGGAGAATGAAGTGAAAAGCCATCTCCCGGTTATACGTAATGCACAATCACTCTTCATTTCTAATCGTTTGCATATCTCCCCGACATGTACCTTCATATCAAGTTTCGTTACGATCCCGCAATTATTTCTCGGTGCATTAATTTTATGTACATGAGTGTAAAAATCAAGAATAATTATTATGTCATTCATTTTTAAATGAGGGAAATAAACTTTAGAATATTTATTAATATACTTCTGAAATAAATAAAAAAACAGCCCTTTAACTGTTCTATGAAGAATACGATGCTTCATGAGTAGAATGAATTTAGGAAGAAAAAATATGATCGATAGATAGGAATGAATATAAAACTTTCTAATTAAAAGAAACGTCAAAACAATTAGTTACTGTAGATATACAACCACAGTACAACAAAAACGATAATTTCTTGCTGTGTGTGTCATCGTGCTACAAGTGACTAGTTGGATAATTCCAAGTGCTCGTTTCTTTTGAATGTAAGGGAAAATTCTGTTGTTTTTTCCTTAAGGAAAAACAATTTTTTTTTCACACATCTTTTTAACACATTACTCAATAAGTCCCGAGCCTAACAAATAAAACAAAAACTTTTCTGCAAAGTTGAACTTTATCTATCACGATACTCCCTTTCAAGAGTGATACATGCAGCCCAGCACTTATCTATTTTTTTAATACCTTTTTCGTAGAACGATTTGTCTTTGCTCTCAAAATAGTGTTCTATTTCAGTAATCACTTCTTCATTTGTACCAAACATCTTTCCATGCAGCATTCTTTTAAGATCTGCAGACAGCCAGTTGTCACTGGGTGCCAGATCTGGACTGTATGGTAGTTGGGAAAGTAATTCGAAGCGTAATTCGTTCAATTTGACCATCGTTTCCATGGATTTGTGGCACGGAGCATTGTCTTCATGAAACAATGCTTTTTCTTTTGTTTTGAGGACGTTTTTTCTTTACTTTTTTCATTCAGTTGATCCAATAACGCCAAGTAATATTCACTATTATTTGTTTTACCTTTCTCAAGGTAGTGAATAAACAAAATTAAATGAGCCTCACAAAATACGGACGCCATAACCTTGTTAGATGAGGTTTGAGTTTTTGGTCGCTTTGTATGATTTTCACTGACTTCTGTTCACTCAACTGACGATTTTTTTGATTCAGGCATATAGTAATGGGCTTCATCCATTGTCACATATCTACATAAGAAATCCTGTTTATTTTGCTTAAACTGCTCCAAACAACACTCTGAATCGTTGATGCGTCATTGTTTTTGATCAACATTGAGCAAACGCGGCACCTACTTTGAACAAAGCTTTCTCATTGACAAATGATCATGCAAAATAGCAAATACACTGCCTTTTTATGCCTCTAAATTCCCTACTATCTCACGCATCTTCAATTTATGATCGGCTAAAACGATTTCATGCACTTTTTTGATGATTTCTAGAACAACTGCAGAATTTGGGTGACCTGAACGTTCAACGTTGTTTGTGTCTGTACGACCACATTTTAAGTCAGCATACCATCTTTTAACAGTTGTTTGCGATGGAGCATAGTCCTGATAACATTTATCAAGCCATTGTTTTTTTCGATCAGAAATCAATGTTTGATTAGCACACGAAACTTTTTTTTATCCATGGTTTCCAAACAGTTTTCACTGTTGTCACAAAAAAAGAACACTGTAACTATATAACTAAACAAGATATTCTCTCAAAATTTTGACACGTGCCGTTTGAAAGTTAGTACTACTATAATAGGCTTAGAAAAGATAGAAGGTAGCGCCATCTATATGTTCAGTCCGTGACTTATTGAGTGATGTGTTAATTAAAGTAAAACTAAGAAATAGTTTTTATTTTAAAGTTACAACTGCCTGCCAGGGTTCTAACAGCTTATTTAATACCCTGGAAATGAAGACTTCTGGAAACAAAGTATTCATCCACTGCCCCCCCTCCATTTGGACTCCTTCATAGTTTATATATTTATTTCCATTAAGAAAGTTTTGCAGTTACCTGAACAAATAATAGTCAGGTGGATCAATATGAAGAGTATATGCTGAATGAGAGGAAAAGTTTTTCCTAACTCATATCTACAATTTTTATGCGATGTTTCTTGCCACGTATCTTGACCGTTGTCGTAATACAGAACCATTACCATTTTTCTTAGCCAATGATAGACGTTTATGTACAATTCCTTCATTCAAAACACCAAATGGCGAACAGTAATAGCCGTTTTATTTTTTTCATCAACTCTCAGGGCCCTTTACGTTTGCCGTCTCACCAACAACACAACATAACCTTCTTCTGATGCATGCTAGGGTTGAATGTAGGTGTTGTTGTTTCTTCAATTGAAATATATATACATTTTTTCTAACCACGTGTTCTTACACGATCCATATTTCATCTCCAGTCAATAAGTGGTCCAAAAATGGTTTACTTTTGTGAGGAGCAAAGTTTGGAAAGCAGATCGAAATTCTCTTATTAAAATTTTTTCGCTTAATTTATGGGACGCCCAAACAGAGAGCTTGTACATGAGACTAAGTCTTTTAATGTAATCCAAAACAATAGTCTGATACATTTCTAGCTTGAAGCCCGTTTCTGTGGAAGTTAAAGTGAAATTTCTCTAGATCATACTACGTTGCACTTCGTCGCTGAGATCTGAATGCTTTCTCGATCTGGGTTTATTTTTGAAAAAAAAATCACCCCAGCAAAAAAAAAAAAAAAAAAAACTGAGTAAAGTACAATAAACGGGTATAAACTATCAATAGTGTACTAATACAACTGCTTAAATCGATTTCTGTCGGATCTGAACTATTTCTAAAGAAAGACAACGTTTGAAAATGGCCCGCGCTCAAAAACGACTAAACTTTCCCTTATACCGAATAGAAAAATCTTTGATGATCATCGTGATTTTTTTCATAAATGAAACTTATTGTTGAAAAAAGAATTATTATATTTTTTCTATTAACACAATAGTCCAGTTGTGTACCAAGGCCTTTTCAAGAACCCTCGTCCATTTTGATCTCCGCTTAGCAACAATTATCCAATTAGTCATTCTTGAAACATTTAAATCGTTTTACACAGCCCTTCTTAATTTCTGCTACCCCTAGTTCTAGATCCAATAGGCATGCAATTGAATATTCTGAACTTCCAGGATGAAGGTTCCATAAGAAAAACGTGGCCTGCAAACCTCAAATGATCAATCTTGATGGGTTAAATGAGATATTCTTCCTTAAATAGCCTATATAGTTCAAAATTACTTCATTGTCTCGCCAATTCATTCTCCTTCACAGCACCAAAGATATATCTTTTTGTTCAAAGATAGCTAGCTGTTCATTATGGGATTACGTGAAAGTCAAAGAGTTTCGGGTCCATAGGTAAGTACGATGATGACTTTTTATTTTCAATCTGCAGTTTGTTAATGGATTAATTATTGTTAATAAATTAGGTAATTATAATTAAATGCAACTTCTTAAAGGGGCTAGACATGCCTCTGATAAAGCATTTTTAATATGAGCTATGATTAGTATATCATTGGCACAAGCAAGGAGATAGTACACCTAGTGTTAAAGTCGGAGTTGTGAATAGCTCATTCTTACGCCAAATAAAAAATGAAAAAATCAAGAGCATAAACTTGTCGATTTATAATCTATCTAATTATTGCAAATCAAAGTTTAACCCTTTATCTACCGCATTATAATTTACTGCAATTTTTTTCATGCAATATTTTTTTTAATTAAGTAATATACATAAATATAAACTACTCTACTTTCGGAAATTTAATCCTTCAGAGCTAATTAATTAAAATCGTACTTTAAAGTTGTAATGGCCGACTTTTCCTACTTCCCTCTCTCAGAACCGGCTAGAAGTGTGAGAGCAACTAATTGATCAGACGACATGATTCACTGAAATCGTTTATGTGTCACAATAAACAACACAGACACAATAATAATCCAGATAAGATAGTTTTGATCAATATTCAGAGCACGAAGGCGAGACCAGTTAGCATAGGGACAATATTTACAGACATTCAACTAATTTCTGCGATAACTTATACTAGCTCGTTTCTAATTCGGACGCGCTCTAACAATTTACTCTCTAATTTCTATTTAAATAAGAAGTACCGTACCTGAACTCTTGTATTTCCAAAATCCTATAGCTGAGGCCTTATACACTAACGGTCGACTTGATCACCCCACATCCGTGCGATCCTCCCTTTGGTAATCTTCGATTCTCAATTTAACAGTCTTAGATTTTCACTTCATGAACTCTCACTTCACTAACTCTCAAAACTCGCGAATACAGAATGCACATAATAAACTTAATTTGCATAGTCACTTTTTCTTACCTTCGGTGGAAGTTGGTTGAAATAATTATTTCTAATATAAAGAATCCCCAAGGTGTTAGTAGAGCCGCGTATAGATATGTCACAAAGTACCGTCTGTAGACAAATGTCTATAATCTATAGTTATAAAAGGAAGAGTTTGTAAAGAGGCGGCATAGCACAAAGTTGAAAAAGTGAAGATGAATGAAATTTGGTACGCAGAAGTTGAGGGTTCAATTGTACCGACGGTGACTATATGTTCAGAATAATATTTTCCCTGTTTTGCCATTTCAATACCATTTTTACTGAATCATATGCAAAATGACCTTTTAAATCCAAATTTGATATACATTTTATTCTATCATCAACTCTTTTTTAGGTATTGAGGAATCTGAAGTTTAAAACACTTCTAGTATTATACAAAACATACACAAAAAGTGTCACTTAATTCTTTTCAAAACTTTTTAGCACCGTTTAAGTATTTAAAAAAAACACATTTAAAGTATAACATCTTGCTTAAAGTAAAGGCATCTTCTTTTACAAAAAAAAAAAGTAGTTTTTGTTCTAGTGAACGGAAAATAATACACTTGATATTTTTATAAAGCTAATAAGATGGCCTATAAAGTAAAATCATAAAAAATTGACATTTGTTGGCAAAATTCACAATTTTATGTTAATTGGATACTTTAAAATGTCGTAACAAATCTAAAAACGACAACCCCCCCCCCTTATATCCAATTTAAAAAAAAAGAGAAAAAAAAGTCGCAAGTAGTTGGAAGCCTTAATTTGATAATATTTTATAGCCACTAATTAAATTTGGTGTGGGTAGAAGATTATTTTAACCATAAAATGCCTTCTAAAACGCTAAATAAAAGTTTTAAATCAAGATAGAAATGTGGTTCTCCCTTAACTTTTTTTTCTAAATCAAAGAAAAAAATTGGATTTTTTTTCCAATTTTTTTTTTATTCTTACATGTTTCAGTTTGCAGCTCTTCCAATCATCTCCTCCCGTTTCCTTCACTCAACCATGCCAAATTGTAAAAATATATAGCAATAACTTCAGTTAAATCAGAATTCCACATGTTTTTAGATTCACAGAATTTGTTGGGAGAGACTGCAGCTGCTCATTTTAGAGCTGCAATGCACATTTAATCTTTTAAATCATTTGGAAATATTAAATCTGTTTAAATTCCGACGAGGTCTTATGGTCTTCTTCCCTCTCATCTGCTTTCAGCCAAAATTGTTGCGGTAGGTTTTTTATTTGGAATGCTTGGGTTAAAAAAGAGGCAGGGGAAGATGAAATATGCAGAAAATAAGCGCAAACATTACGAAAAAAGCAGAAAATCTGATCCTTTTTACAGATTTTTAATGAAATGGGAAAATTCTACTCCCTTTTCTACAAATATTATGGTTTCAGGACTTTTTGTAGCCTCTCTGAAATCATTTATTGGTTAGAATAATCTTTTCTTCCGTTCCAAATGAAGTTCATGGTCATTGAAATACGAAATATTGAAAATACGTTGGGGGCATTAAGAAAAAATGAGGGTTGATGCGGTAAAAGAATGTTCATATTCAGATTCGGGAGGTCATTTTACATGAGAATGTGAAAAAGAATGTTTCTATGCCTTCATTTGGGCAGAGTATTGTTATGTATCGCAGCTGCAAAGTACAATTTGAAGAGTAAATGAATTTGTGTAAAATAAACTATAATAAAATTGTGTGTGGGATTTTTTAACAGTTATTAAATCTCAAAATTTCAATTCGACACCTGAGGCGACACATCGTATGTTTTATTTAAAAAAAATCCTCTTTTTATTCGTTCCTTGTGCCATCTTTTTCTTCCTGGTGGAAAAAAACCCAGTTTATTTGAAATAACTTAAGTGGCATTTGATTTCAAGATATAAATAATTCATATCAAAAACCGTACGTATTTCTGCTGTTTATGTGAAGTTGATTTTTTTGTTTTCTATACAATATACACCAATATACATTCATGCTATCTTGTTATTTCATTGACTCCAAAGAATATTAGAATGGAATAACATACCTCTCGAAACATTGCATACAAATGAAAAAAGCGAGCTGATTATTTAATCTTTCTAAAAAGTGCTTTTGATTTTTCAGGAAAACAATATACGAAATAAAGTTAAATTAAAGAATTTATAATATTCTATATTGGAGTATAGAAAGTTTTTTTGGCAAGAAGTAAAGTTGTTAAATTTAAATTTTAAGTATTTTATATTAGACATAATAATTAAAATTTCACTTTTCAGGTTTTACATTTTTCAATCCTTTATTAATTCGAGAAGTTATTTTTTGTTACTATGCATAGAAAATAATTGTAGATTGATGAAAACCAATAACTTAAAAACTTTTTTTAACATTGTGTTATATATAACAATGAAAAACTTTTCAGATTATTTACAAACAACTTTGACCTTTGTTTGCACATGAGAAAAAATTTACATTTATATTTATATCTACTCTAACCACTAAGGCAGATATTAAATGTCCGAAGGGCCAAAGACATATCACAAGTGACATACGTCTAACGTATTTAAACTGGTCTTACCTATTTAGCTTAATTACTTTCTTTCGGCTCTATTTCATTTTATGAGATAAACAAAGAAATAATTATGACATTATTTGAAATAATGCAAAATTTTCATACATTTATATTCCCCGAAAATGATGATAAGGAAAGAAGATAATTGCTAGAAGATACGAGGAAAGGGCTTGTGTAAAGTGAATACATATAATAATAAATTTTCATGAAAAAGCAATATAATAATTCATAATGAAGCTTTCATTTTTGAGTTTTTCGAACGAGTTAACTGCATTCTAAATCCAAACCCATCTCCTAAGTTGAATTCATGATAAGATAAAGGTATCTGAAATTTGTGTAATTTAACTTTGATTGCCATCATTTTAAATTACCGTCAAATATATTTAATTCATTTCTTCAAAACGCATCTTAGAACTGATGCACTTACACATGTTGAAAATTAAATGTGACATTATTCACACTTTTCACAAGGGAAGCAAATGAGAAGATCGGCCTTACTCATTTTCATTTTCTACAAATTACTTTCGAATGTGTTCAATTAGTAAGTTAAATTTTATCTTTATCTGTGAGAATATGTATGCAGGAGGGTGCGAATTTCGATTTTGTTTGGGGAAACAAACAGGAAATGTGTAGAAGGAAAAAAAAAAAGAATAAAACGAGTAATATCTAAATATGAATATAAATTACAATTATCACTTTGCTTTTTTTTGTAGCTTCTAATAGTATTGAAAAAGATTAACTCTATATAAAACCATTTTTAATATTACATCTAAAAGATTAGGCTAGAGATTTTGGCATTGGATTTTGGAATTTTTTTTTTAATTGAAAACTTATGTAATAAATAGAATTTTATGAGGTAGAACAGCTTAAAATGTGGGATATATAGCAATTATGTACGAATGTTGTAAAATGAACTATTTTGTAATTGTAATGATTTGTTAACTAAAGATCAGATGGAATCGAAAATATTGTTTTGTTATCTAGGTTCCCTTAATCACTTAAATGTAGTGAAGTATAAGAATTTTATACAAAAAACAAACAAATAAAAAACATAACAAAATCTAATTATTTTAAACAAGTTCTGAAAACAGATAGAGAATCCTGATGAATGGAAGCAGTATTGCACATATTGACAAGCAAATTTGCAAGTTAAATATTTCAGGCATTTCTGGTGGATTGAAAATGTTTAAAATAAATTTACAATACAATATTTCTAGAAGAAAACAATAGCATATAGTTATTTTAAAGATTTTTAAACTTTCTTCTTTGTGAGAATAAATATACCACAATTGTGTGATTATCAGATGTTTAAAAAAGTGAAAATTTAATTACCTCCACAATGAATGTTGCAATTTAATTTGATTCATTTTATAGAATGTCCACAATTACACGAACAAAAGGCAATTTAAAGTTATGTTATGTGAATTAATATTAAAAAGTTATAATAATAGGAATGAAAATGGAATTTTCCAATTTACTGTAAAATGTCCAAACAATGCTTAAATTATTTGCAGTATTTACTTAAGTTTTCTGAACATTTGCATTGAGCAATTCAAGACATAAATATGTCAGGAACGAAATAAATTACGTAAAAACTTTAAATTTTTGTCTTATAAGGAAAACATTTTTTTATTAAATATCAAATTGTTTCTTATGTTTACTCTTTTGAGGGCTAACGTATTTTTTCTTAAGATAAAAACCTTTATGTATTTAATGTTTTGGAATTTTTAGATTTTTTATTTTGAAAATATATATATGATTCGAAAACACATTAAATTTAAGCACCTTATTTATATTACAGTAATATTAAATATTATAGCATATTACTTAAAGTTTTTGAAGTATATTTAAATAACTCTTAATATATTTTGATTAATCCAAAATATTTAATGTATTTCTTTACAAACAGCTTAGCAAAATTTTGCTTGCAAATACAGAATATGTCACCCATAGTTTTTCTGAAAACTAATCAATAACTTTAGGAACATTTTATTTTTAATCCAGAAAATGCATTCTTAAAATTTTGCCTTTGCGTAAAATGATTTTGTTTCTAAAATAATTATTTTTATGAAAAAACTAATTTTCAGCAATAATTAAAGAATTTATCATACTCAAGAAATAAATATTTTTATATGTCAAAGAAAAAAATTGCATATGGCATGTGCATAGTTAAGCACTTATTGTAAATAACTTTTGAAATTACTATCCTAATCGAAGCTTTCAGGTACTAGAAGAAAGATGAGTGCCTAGGAGAAAAAAGGGGTAGTCGGTACCCCCATCCCGCTAATGTTCAATTTGAGCATTTTTATGTACCTTTTTCTCCGAAACTATTAAATGTACAGACTTAAATTTTTTTCTGTATATTAATTAGACTTTTTTTATTTAAAATGATCGGAAGCTTTTTCAAGTATATTGTTTAGATTTTTCAAAAACATTTATCGCAACAATATCACTGTGAATTTTTTGAAAAATGTCATTTTTTTTCACGATAACTGACTTTTACAAAAATATTATGGGAATTTTAATAAAAGCTCCCTGCAATATATATAGTTAGATATCAGTAATATTCAGTGAAGATTGCAAGTGCTTCCGTTGAATAGGTTCTGAGAAAAAGGTACACGCATTTTTAAAAACACCGTTTTGAGATAATTGCATTTTTATTATAAAATGTCTCTTCATCAAAAAAATTATGAATTACAATCTGTATCTGCACTATTTTTTTAAATATTAGCTTATTCTCAATAACTTTTAAGACATTTTACTTATTTCTTTTAGATTTCCCAGAAAATACATATATAGCATTTTTCACTTTTAATCTATTGATATATTTTATAGCATTTGCATCATTTTTCTCAAATTATGCATCAATTTTTGAAGAATTTTCTGTTCTGATACATTATTGTGATTATAAATCATCATAAATATCATGTGAAAATGTGTCAATACATGAAAATATGACTTTGGTAATTATATATATATATATATATATATTATATATATATATATATATGTTTGTGTGTGTGCAAAATATACATAATACGACAATTTGAGATTGATTTGATATTTGGTTCATTTATAGCTTGTTATATTAAAAAAAAATATGAGGTTTAATTTACAAACAAATGTTTGCGGTTTACAATAATTGTTACAAAAGAGAGAATGCCATCAAAAGGCGGATTTTATCCAATAAAATGGTTATGTTTCCACAAAAAATTCTAATATTAACGTGCAAAACAACATAATTTCGTACCAATTCAACTTTTATATTTTATGAATAATTTTGTCGAACTATATTAACTTGAAGCAATCGCATTATTATAATTTTTTTTAAAACATTATTTGTGTTTTTATTATTTTACTTTGAAATATATAGTATATTTTTCAAACATGAACCAGATTTGAATTTTATTAACGATTCAAAGCTCAAAACGCAGACACAAAAAAAATGGAATTGAAATCACATCTTATTTATGCTTTGAGCTCTATTCGAAGTATAATTCCTTCTTTCAGAAATAAAGTAATATTAAATATTTCTTCTCATAAAATTGCACTTTAGGGTACCTACCGCATTTCACTACTGGGTATCTGCCAAAATTGAATGTAACGCATTGTATTTTCTGAGAATCAAATCAAAGGTGAAAGAAGTAAATTGCTTTAAGGTAAATCCTCTTTTTCAGCTCCACTTTACAAATGACAATTCAAATATTTTCTTCTCCACGAATTCGATAGAAAGAGAAGTAGGATAAGCAAAAATATTCTTGAGGGAAAAAGTTTAAATCTCCTATGTTTTCGTAAATTAAATGAAATCTATACAATATCAAACACCGCTGTCTTGATAAAACGGTCATAAAATGGAAAAAAAAATACGAGTTGAGATTTTCTTTAAGTGTTCTCGAATTCTGTCTATTTTTAATGACGTGAATGATAGGAATATTGTTTAAAAAAGAAGTCGGTACAGATACGGTAATTCAAAGTTAAGCGAGGCAATGTAAGCAACAGATTCAAATGCAGATGCAGTCTTTGTTGGTGCATATCGAATGATGTACCTATTTTAACCATTTTAAGGTGCCTGACTAGTGCAAAATCATCAATTTTAATGAAAATGACAAAAAAAATTTTATTCGATATTTTTAATATTTGAATTTTCTTCTTTCTAAAAATACCTTACTTTTGCTTGTACTCCAATTATTTACGAAGTTATAGCAGTTTTTATGTCAAGTGAGAACAACAAAAATGAACCGGAAGTTAGAAATCGATACCGAAAGTGCTTTGAATTTGAAAGATTTTTACTCTTTTTTGGAGTTTTATTGAGTTTATTAATAAAATATTAATTTTGGTAATATTAAAACTGAATATGGTGATATTTTTTTAAAATTATTTAATAGTTTTTAGTAAAATTTGGCAACAACTTTACAGGTTTGTTGTTATATTTCGATTTGTTTATGTCCTAGCGACTCGATTCTTCGCTCCTCATTTAACTTATTATTTTGATATATTTTATAAAAAAAAAACTGTCTTTTTAAAGACAAAATATTGATTAATTATGGCTAAATCAAAATCTGGAAGGTCTAAGAAGCGCCGATTTACTGGAAATCGTTATACCATTCGTGCTACTATTAATGAGAATGATGAAACATCTGAGCTCAATTCTACTGAATCCGCTAGTGCAAAAAAATTGGAATCAAGCCATACAAGTTTGGAAATTTTCTCAGAAAGGTTGTTTGAAACTTATGAAGACAATAGAATTGTCAGCTTGACAACTTTGATTTCATTGTTTGCCATAGTTTGCTGTCCTGATTGTTATTCTCAGGGCTTGGAACTTATAGAAGACTCTGCCAGTGGATTATGCTCACATATGAACCTAAAGTGCAAAAACTGCTCCTTCTTTAAAGGTTTCCCTACGAGAGAGAAGATGAAAGGTTCTTGTCTGATAAACTCTTCAATTGTTTTGGGGCTAAGGATAATTGGGAAAGGATTTTCAGCTGGGAAAAAGTTATGTGCTTTCCTGGGTTTACCTTTCCTATCAAAACTTGCTTTCCGCAATCAAGAAAGGAAACTGTTGAAAGCAACTGAACGCGTTGCTCAAGAAAACATCAACGCAGCATTAAGTGAAATCAAAGGCTCAAATAGTTTCACTAAATGTGGAATATCTATTGATGGTACTTGGCAACGCAGAAGCCACTCATCTTTGAATGGGTGTGTAAGTGCCATATCAGTTGACACCGGTAAAATTTTAGACATTGATTCTATGACGCAATATTGCCACATATGCGCGAAAGGCAATAACCAATCATCGAAACATGTATGTTCGAACTCTAAAGGTTCCGCTGGGAACATGGAGGTTGTTGGAGCCTACCGTATATTTGAGAGATCAAATGTAAGGGATGTGCAGTACAATGAATACTATGCAGATGGGGACTCGAAAAGATATGAAGCTGTTAAAAACGTTTATGGAATTAATACAGTAACCAAACTTGAGTGTATAGGCCATGTTCAGAAACGTGTAGAGGGGCGGTTGCGTCAATTAAAAAAAACGATGAAAGATTTAGGAGGAAAAAATAAATTAACGGATAAATTAATTGACAGAACCAGAACTATTATGGAATAGCTATTCGAAGCAATGTAGGTAATCTACAAAAGATGATGAGTTGTGTAATAGCTGCATTTTTCCACTGTGTATCTGGAAAAAACAATTCTTTGCATGGACAGTGTCCTGAAGGATCTGAGAGTTGGTGTCGTTACCAAAGGCCAAAGCAGCTGGGAGTCCTCTCAAAGAAAATAAGCTAGGACTTCCTAATAAAATTATGAACCAAATAAAACCTACATATCTAAAACTGTGTAATGAAACGTTGTTGAAAAAATGTCTTCATGGTAAGACACAAAATTGTAACGAAAGTTATAACAACATTTTGTGGAATATTGTTCCCAAAAATATATTTATTGGACTGCAAACATTTCGTTTGGGTGCATTATTAGCTCTGATACTTTTTAATTCTGGTTATGCTGGTATATTATCAGTGATTCGAAATGTAAATGGTTCCCTTCCTGAAAGTGTTGTTCAAGAGTTAGTTAAATTTGATAAACAACGGATTTCAACACCTTTAAGACACTCTTTACCGATTGCAAAATTGTCACGAAAAAAAAGAAAAGCAGCAAGGAAAACAAAAAGTACTAAGAATGAAAAAACAGAAGGCTTAGTATATTCATATGGAGGGTTTTAAAGTACTTCTTTGCATGATTTTGATTCTAATTTAGGATAACCTTTGTGATAAACAATGTTTTTTAAGCGCTTTTTCGTGAATGTTTACTGGTAAAAAAACACAAATATATTTTGTATTAAATATTTCTTAACTTCTAAAATAATATGGTAGAATATACATTTGTTTTTCTATGTAAAATATTTATATTTTTAATGCAATAAGGTTTTTTTAAAGTGTTTATATGTCTAATCTGTAGTTCGTAAACTATGTACTTAAGACTTTAAGAAAAAGCTTTGTGACACTATAAAATTGTTAAAAATATTAAAGGATAAAAGTTTGAAGAAAGTATAAAATATTTATAATTGCTTTGAAAAGGTTTTTTTTTATATAGAGAGGTTTTAGGTTTTTTTAGCAGTATAGTTTTTTAAATTTTGAATTTTAAATCTTTAAATGCATTTTTCTGTGAAACAGCTTTTTTGATATTTTACTACACGGTAAGCATGATATCTCAAAATGTTCTGTAGATAATTGTTTGAAATTTTGTATCATGGTTCATAATTATAGTATGTATGCTGAGACGTAGGGATTAAGAAAAAACAGCATGTTTACTATTTTTATAATTTTTTTTCTGCGTGATAAATGTGAAATTTTTGAAAAATTTGCATTGCGTGCACTTTTTGACCTCTAGTTCAGTAATAAATTAAAATTTTTCAAAGATATTAGGTCAGTTCATTAGTAACTGTTTTCTGAGTAAAATTATATGGGTTTTTTAAAATTTTATGCATTAGAATTTATTTTACTATGTTTAACGTAACGTACAAATAATGTCTAATTTAAACCTAAAATTGGCCATATTTAAAAAAAATACACTGAAAGAATTTTTTTTTGCTATTTTTATTAGTTTTCATTTATAAGCAAACAAAAAATGAGTTTAAAAGTAAATTTTCAGCAAAATTTCAAAAAAATGTCTCCGCAACTAGTCAGGCACCTTAAAAAACAAACGCTAGCTAATGAAATAGAAAGACAACATTAACCAATACAATACTATAAGTTGTTTAACAACTTTAGTGTTGCTTATTTCAAGTTAATTTAACTATTTTCCTTTAAAAACATTAAATACCAAATCGAATAGAAAGGGCGAAAATAATGATGTTCTTTTAAGAGAAAGAAAAGTATACGTTTTAGGTGCATATTGATTGTTATGAGGTAAGGATTAAAGCATGATTTATATTCTTATCTCTCTATCTTGTGAATCGTTTTTTTTAATTTTTTGCAACCCATTGTCCTTGACACAAAATTATGAAGTCCTTCAATTATAGTTAACATTATATCTTCTCATTATAATTAGGATATAAATGAGAAAATAATTAGTTTTAACTACGTAAGAAATAAGTTTCTATCAATATTAGTTGAAAAGTAAATGCTTTTTAAAAAAACATGTCACACTCACGGAAATATAAAAGTTAATATTTGATACATTCTTATAAAAAATGTATTTCTAACAGTTAATTTATTCCATTTGTATTATATTTTCATTATTAATAATCTTATGTTTAAAATACAGGGTGCGGCAAAAAAACTCGGACAAATTTCTTGTCTCCTACAATAGTTAAATAATTTTTTTTTAATTGGCATTTTCATTTTCTTTATCTACCACTTCCATAATAAAATATATTTTAATATAATTCATAGTTTGTACTTTGATTTATGTATTTTTAATAATGCCGAGCAAAAGGGCTGCTATTTTAAGTTTCAGCAAAGGAAACGACAGTGTGAAATCATTCGTTTGCTTAATGCACTTCGGCAAACAGTGCCTGATGCAATCTGCCATTTCAAAGAGCTTGGAAATGTAAATCAACGTCCAGGAAGTGGGTGAAAACGCACTGTAAACACTTCAAAGAATTGTAAGGCCATTGGAAAGCGAGTCCAGAGATATCCGAGAGTTTCTATGATAAAATCGCTCGTGAAATGGGAATAAGTGTCCAATCGGTGAGGCGAATAGAAAAAACGGAACTTGGACTGAAGCCTTACAAGTTGCAAAAATTTCAGCTCCTCACTGAAAGAAACAAACTCGTACGGCTCCGAAAATGCCGTAAATATTTGAGACGGTCCACAAGTCAACTCTGGAAGAGATTCCTTTTCACTGATGAGAAGATCTTTGCGGTTCAACAAGTTCATAACTCCCAAAACGATTGAATCTGGTCTGTGGACGCTCCAAGTACTTCGGCAATTGTTGAATATCGCCAAAATTCATAGTCAGTCATGGTCTGGGGCGGAAATTGCGCAAGTGACAAAACTCGTATGGTCTTTGTGGAAGAGGGCGTTAAAATCAATCAAAAATCATTGCAGAGGGACATTTTTGAAGCTGTTGTACTTCCGTGGACCCAAAGGCATCTCGGAAATACAAAGTGGACGTTTCAACAAGACTCTGCACCAGTTCACAAGAGCAAAAATACACAAAAGTGTTGCAAGGCAAATTTACCAGGCATGATATCATGTGAATAATAGCTACTCTACTCGCCGGATCTCAATCTCATGGATTACAATGTATGATCCATTTGGGAGTTCAGGGCCTGCACTAAACCATACAAAACTCTAGATGCTCTAAAGTAATTCTTTCGGCGGTAATGGGATAGATTCAAGGTAAAAGACTTGAGGCTCCATTGTTGAAAATTTCTGCAAGTGTTTACTTCTCTGCATTGCTGTAAACGGCTTTCACTTTGAAGCCAATTTATTTATTAGTACAAGTGTGCTCTTAGTATTATTTGTTATATATTGTTGATTTCTTAATTTTTTTATAAAGTTTTTTTAAAAAATTCTTTGTCCGGGGTTTATTTGCCGCAAATTGTAAATGATACAAATTCATCAGATACTGAAATCTAACAGCTAACTTTAAGAAGATTTGGTTTTTATATTAACATAACACTCTGAAATTTCCTGAACATGGTTTGCTCCGACTAAATATCTTTTAACCACGGGGAAGTGATGATAATGACACCTGAAACAACTGCCCAAATCACAAAATCTCACATCCTTACAATGTGATAACTTTAAACCTCAATAAATATGATATAACTTTAAACCTTTTACACGCTTATATTCAATGGCACCTGCAATGAAATTAATTTATGATTATCATTGTTACAAACACGAACCACGAAACTGTAACCATGGCCATTTCTACATTGATAAGTCTGATTTAAAGAAGTCATGTAATTTCAGATGAATCAGAAAAAGACAAATGCACTGCTGACACTTAAAATTCTAAAACCTATAAAATCAAATAAGAATATATTACAATGCATTTGAACGGAAAAAATAATTTAATATTTTTGTGTGTGTGTTTTAGTCTGGGCTAAAGAAATCTGTATCCCAGTAGCCATACTGCCTATAAACGCCCTCAGAAAGAGACTCTGACTGGTATAAGATATCAGAATTAAATCTTTATATAGGGGCCAATATAGCCTTAATGAATTTATTCTAAAGGATGAGAATGGCCTCCCATATTGAGCTTTACTTATTGAACATTATCTTTAGAATCAGGGCCTGTAGTTCGATCTTCAGACTTACATAAGGTGAAACATCCTTCAGATTAACCTGGGAAACGCATCATTGTTTTAATTCCTTATCCCAAATTGTTACGTGAGCTACACAAGAGGCTGTGCTGCACTTCAGATTAAATTCAACTGTACCTCAGTGTAATTGGTGGCATTAAAGGTCTCTGTAGGCCATTGCAGGTGGGGGAGGACGTATTTTTTGGAGTAAATTTTAGGTTTGTTGCCATGGTATTTTTTGGCAAAACTGTAATGTACTGTTTTCTCTAAGAATAGGCTTCTCATCCAAAGCTCTTGCTATAAATCATGCTTATGTTAAATCCCTCATATTTTTGTGTTGCATTTAATAGAAAACTTTTTTTTTCGAATTTCCTTTCTTCTTTTTTTTTTGTTCATTTGTTTTCAAAACAGGCACAAAAACAAGTTTTACCTGAATGCTTGGCCAAGACACAAACACATACACACGTATATATATATATATAGTGAGTGAAAGAAATAATTATAAATGCAAAAATGGTTCATGGCACATTAGATTCATTAACATTTGAATATTGTTAACAGTATAGATACGTTTGTCTTGAAAGCTCATTCCACAGGTTTTTATTTAAAAATAGGTTACTGGATAGCACAATGGCCAGTTAAGATAGTTCCTGTCATATGCTGCAAATCAGTATTCCAATTCCAAGTCCTTGGCTGCGTATTTTGCATTTTTATTGCGTGCAATACATGGTTTTGCATTGATATCCATGTCCATTTAATTAAAATATTATCATGATATGCATCCAAATACTGAACCCTATTCATTTCTAGTTTTTATTTTATTTTTCTCATAATATTCAATGCAAGTCCAAATAATGACACTTCTGACTCCACGATTCACATTGATAGAACTAGTTCCTGTTTTCAAAGACAGGGCCGTTTTATCCATTTGGCACTGTAGGCAACTGCCTAGGGGCCCCACAACGTTCAGGGGCCCTGTGCTACAGAGAAAAAAATTGACAATGTTTCTTAAACAGTAAAAAAACAGTAAAATATCTTCGTTCAACTATGTCTCAAAACCGTTTAAATTCATTGGCCATAATGGCAATTGAAAATGATGTATTGGAAAAGGTTAACTTTCAGGATGTCTTGAACGATTTTGTAACAAAAAAGTTAGAAGAATTAATATTTAAGCTTATTGTATGATTTTTTTAAATGCATATATTAATTACTTATATTCTTTTCGTTTGATTCAATATTTTTATTGAATAATGTGATAATATACCTATGTAGCAAAAAACAGCGTAATTATGAATAAAGTGTTGTATTAGCGAAAAAATATATTAGGAAGTTAGAAGACGGTAGGGGGGGGGGCGAGACAAGCATTGCCTAGGGGCCGCGACATGCATAAGCCGGCCCTGTTCAAAGATCATAAAAATAGCAACTGAATTCACCAGGATCATCGAAATCACACATTTTATTATCATTTAATATTCTATATGTAAGTGTACCTACTCTTCACTCCTTTAAATATGATTCTCGTTAAATGATAAACGTGCTTTTTACAAGGGGATGGCATGACATGAGAAACGTATATGAGGACAAGCCTTTTTGTGTAACAGTAAACCTTATTTAATGTTTTCAACCCTCAATGTAATACACCTAATAGTAAGTCATCTCAGAAAAACTACTTTCAAATTTCACATTTAGCTCATATACGAGTACGTTCATCATTTTCATAAGTACAACGGCATAGTCGGTAACTTAACTGCGAACCTCAAAGGGGCTCATCTTTCAT
>BMAO01019590.1:0-15330 GCA_019973975.1 Trichonephila clavata | reverse complement strand
TTTCCATTCATAAGATTAAGTTTTCATACATATTTTTAACACCTAAATTCCATAAAAAAACCTGTTAAACTTACAACAGTAACTAAAAGTTTTAAAACATATTTCCCTACTGCAGGTAAAATGGTCCATAATATTATACAAAATTTCATCAATAAGCAATGTAATAAAGCTATAATTAAAAATACTAAAGATATTATAGATCTGTTTAAAAATAAAAATATTTATTCAGTTCATAGTTATGACTTTGAAGATCTATTTAATACCAATGATATAATTAAGGTAAGTTTAAAAAATCATAGTAATTATAACCTTAATATTAATTTACATAAATTAGAACTCTCATAGATTTAGTATTAAAAGAAAACATTAATTTTAATGGTTCTCTGCACAAACAAATTAAATATTTGCCTCAAGGTGGCCCTGCTAGCAATAGTTTGACTAATTTATATTTACACTTTTACGAATATAAATATATTATTACTAATAATTATTACATTTTTAGATATATAGATGACCTAATTATTTTTTGTATAAATAATAATGTTGACCCCAATATTACTTCTTGTAGGAATTATTTAAACCTAATTAAAATTAATAGTAATCCAGTTAAGACTAATTACCTGGATGTATCATTGTATTTTAAGGACTATAAATTACATAGCAATATTTATGATAAAAGAGAGGATTTTTTAAGTTTAACATTATTAAAGTGCCTTACTGGAATTTAAGTTTATCTATATCTACATAAAAAAAAATTCAATTATATTTATCGTAATAACGTATTAGTTAGTGATAAATTAAAAATATATTTATATTTTAATAACTTTATTAAACATTGTATGGAACATGGACACCCTGCTAAATTTATAAAATGCTATACACCTAAGAGTTAAATATAAGAAACATAATATTAGTCTTACAGTTAATCGATAGATGGCGTCTCAAGCTAAGTAAATTAACAATATTATTTTTTATGTCGAAATAATTGTATATGTTTGAGTGGGGGGGGCGGTACTTTTTTTCTATAAGTTTTAAAACAAAATTTAGAGTTTGTAAGTATGTATATATATATAGTCTTAATGTTATTTTATCAAAACTTAATAGTTTTATGCGTTACTGTTATTGATCTTTCAATGGCCCGGGAAAATGGTTTTTGCTGTACAAACGTGGTAAGTCATTATCTAATTGTTTTAGCTTTGATTTTAAAATATTCTAGTAATTATTATAGTTTATAATATATCGGTTTACATTAATAGATTATGGTTTTATTTATAATAATAGTTAAACTCTTTTCTTGAAATTTCTTACTCTTTCCCTATGGCCCATAGTATTGGCAAATTCAGTTGAAGATTGGCTGGTCGAAAAACTTTGTTTAAACCTGCAATCCTGGTTCCTAAGGCCAGGAGTTTGTGGCTCAATACTTTATTCTATCATGACTATAGTTATCAATGTTAAGTCATCCGTCTACTTGGGACAATTTTTTTAAAAAAAAAATGGTGATATTTCGATTTTTTTGTATTTTTTTTTTTAGATTTGTTAAGTATATTTTAAGAAAAATATGCTAAAATTAAGAAAAGGAAAAAAAAAATTTTTTGTAAAATGGGAAAAAATTTATAAACAAAAACATAAAAGGGGCCCGTTCAGTACCAAGAGTTTATGAACAAATTTCCAATTTTTTGAATCTGATGCGTTGCATTGTTGTTCATTTTTGAAATGATCTTCAGGATAAGAGATATTTTGAATTTACAAAAACTAGATCACTTTATCTCAATTATTATATGAAATTAAAAAAAAAACAGTTTTTATAATCTCAATAGGGGGCTGTAAATTTTCTAACAAAACAGTGATTGATAAATCTGTGAAGGTACGATTATACAGATCATACAAACAAATTTCAGTTTATCATTTTCATTATTTTCTTAGCAATCGCGGAGTTTGAGGATTTTAAAAAAATCACGTTTGGAGTAAAACTCGTATTAAAGTATGACAGCTTGCTTAAAGTAAAGGGATCTGTTTTTACTAAAACATTTGTAGTTTTTGTTCTAGTGAACGGAAAATAATTAGCTTAGTATTTTCATAAAGTTAATACTATGAACTATAAAATAAAATCATAAAAAAAATTATCAATGCTTGAAGAAAGTCACAATTTTAGGGTAGTCAGATACCTTAATCATAAACCGTTCAAATTATCAAGATATATATTAAATTTTGTATATGGCAAGCATACGCGAATCGCTAGTAATCATTAAACTTGTTCTTCACTTAGTATTGTGAGATTTATTATGAAATACATTGCGCGATACTGATACACTTATTATATTTTATCCTTTCAATAAAACTCCAATTCAGTAAATTTAAAGTTAGTATTCTTTTAGTAAATTTGTAATTTTTGAAATCCTTAATGTTTTACTTTTTACTATGTTCACACCCCCGTCGTTGGGTTACCAAGCGCAATCGTATGGGGACACGCCCCACACTTTGAGAAACGCTGCTTCAATTTTTTTACACAAAATGTTCCAGAAAAGGCACGCTTTTTTATTTTAAATAATTTAACGTACTGTTAACAAAATGTGAACATGTACTAATTTTTTTTTTATTTTTCAAAGTTTGCACATTTTTTTGCATTTTATGATAGTGAAAATTATGATTGTGCAACTATTTGGGGGGGGGGTTGAGTAAAAAATATCTTAAGCCCCACTGTTTGCTTTTTATAAGTACTAAGTAAACTCTGCATTCTATAAAAAATCTTTCATATAACTCAAAATTTTATATATCTGAAACATATTTCTTTCTTACTTTTCTATTTACTAAGAAATAACGGCGTATTTTGAAAGCCTTTTCACTTTCATTTCTTCTCAAGTAACAAATTGCTCATTATCTTGCCAATCCTTGATCTGTGACTCGAATATATTCAAGAATACTAGTTCCCGCCCCTAGCATAAAAAAAAAAATTCCGGACGAGAAGTATTTCAGTACCGTTGACAAACAGCGTATATTAAAAAATATTAGCAGTAATAATCGCAATATGAGAAAGAAAAATATTTGCAAATGAAATATAAAAAAAAATAAAATATCAGTGCCCGTACAGTGTTTGGGGAAAACAGTTCTGGCCAGTTTTCAGGCGCCCATACGGTGTACAGGAAAAACAGTTAACCTTTCACTAGGCGCATTTCAAAAAGTTCCATCCATAGGTGCGCTGCATCTCTCAGATGCATCACGTCATACTTACGTTTGAAAACGATTTAATCCTTTTATTAGTGAGAATAGACATTTCAATATATTTGATATAAATTAATATTTTAAATAGAATCAGGAATTGTGAGATATTTATTCGAAGAAACATAACAAAGATGACGGTTAGTTTTTGCCGTGACACTAGTGTTTAAATTTTAAGATTTTTTTTTTAGTGTTTAAATTTTTTTGTTGCAGAGTTCACAAATCACCTTAATGGACAAAAGTTTTCAGTATAATATTTTACAAAGTTTTAATTATATTTTTTTAATATTCCATCAAGAAGGAACAGTACGTTCTTTTCCAAGTTCCTGGTGATATTTCTCTTGATTTTTCGTTTTGAATGGGACTTTATATATAAGATATGTCTTCAATCCTGAGTCAAAATAAACAAGGCATGTAATTAATAAATTCAGACTTGTCTTCTAACGTGCTCTACCAAAAGATCGCGATCTAGTTTTACTAAATATGTGCACGGAGATCTGAGTGGTTTTGATTCCCATGTATACATATATTGTGACTTTATTCCAGCTACATTGATCAACGAATAAATTACAGTCACTAGCTAGACGAACATCATGCATCAGATGCATCTCCTCAGCAAAAAGAAATTATCAAAAATAAGTTACAGAATACTTGTTTCAATTTAATTTCGTATAAAACTCAAATTTTCACTATTTTACAAGAAAAAAAATTCAAAATTATTGAAATAGTACAAAATTTTAAAAAGTGAGGTTGTTGGGCGTGCTGCATCTATGAGATTCCGTGTCACCTATCGCATTTTTACTTTGCATCTGAGGGATTCACGCCGTAAACGAAGGGCTAAGGAGTTAAATATTACTTTGACATTTCAGCTAATTCTATGTACAAATTCATGAACCGTGATATATTAGCTAGTAAGTATATCGATTATTGCTTGCTCTACATCGGTTAGTCTTGTACCTCATACCTTTGTTATATATATATAGTTTCGGCAAGAAAATAATTAGCGTTAACAAATAGAGGCAATTACTCGTTCAAACTATTGTGCAATTATAATATATTCAGGACATATTCAGGGTTTCTACTTTCTTTTAAAGTAATGCGTCTTTTTTTCTAGAGACATCATATTTGCTATTGAATAAAATAAGCCAAAAATTCGAAAAATTTTAAAAATTGGCATTTTTAAAATACAATGAAGGTAATCCTTATTCTTTAAATGTTAACTTAAATAAATTTATTTGTTCTAAAGATCTGTAATGCTTAATTGATTTTATTCACATTTATTTGTCTGTATCATTTTTTTTTACTTGCGAAATGTATCCTCAATGCTAAAAAAATAAAATCGAGGTGCACATGGATTGAACGAAATTAGACAAATAATTCATCATATCATTAATATAAAATAAAACATCCATAGTCTAAAGTGTAACAGAAAACAAAAGAAGAAAGCTTCTTAATAAAATCAACGACCATGGCTTTAAAAACGAAAGAAAAAAAAACAGGTTACAAATGCTGAAATTGGGATTTCACGGAAACTGTTGTTTTTCGTTGTGCCAGTGATTAAATTAAACATTTTGGTGTTGTTGCTTTGAAAAAAGGTGACTCGAAAATATCACGACAACGTGATCTAGCTGAATCCTTTACTTGGTGTGTTATCAGGAAACAAGAATCATGGAAAACACAAGGAAATACAGAGGAGTTTGTTGGAATGGCAAGAATAGCCATTGCAAGATTTTGAAATCGGTCTAAAAAAAGAGGATGTTCAACGTCAGCCAGAAAAAGATCGCCCACATGTTACCACAACAATATAATATCATATATATTATGTTAAAAGATGGTTGAAACACTCAGCGATAGATGCTAAAGATATTCAAAGACAGTTTTTTTTTGGGAAAATAAAGGAAGGGTATCTAGTCAAACAATTGGAAATATGCTTCACGCGGGTAGTCTGTATGCACTTAGGTTAAAGGTTGTGTATTCCATTAATAACAAGGCACCAGACAGGCCAAATAAAGTGGGCGTCTCAACATCGAGATTAGATGCAACATGATTGGAGTAAAGTGAAGTTTACATACGAGACCCAATTCAGTTTAGTGTGTTACACCAGACGCTCTGGTGCAACTAGAAAAGGACACTAGAAATAACCCGTATTCTTACAGGAAATGTTAAATTTCAAACGAGGTGGTTTAATGGTATGGACTGTATTCAGCATAGAAGGACTGCACTGACCTGTATATCCTTTTGAAGATCAAAATGATGGCTCAAATGTATGCAGAGATCTTAAAACCCCATGTCATTCCTTACGCTGAAGTCATTGTTGAATTATTTCCTCAAATCCAGTACAATTCCAGATGTTATACAGCTAATATTGTGGAAAAATTTCTTGAAGCTAAAATGATACCACGTATGGAGTGGCTAGCATGCTCTCCTGAGCTTAATCCAATCGAGCGTGTGTGGGACCTACTCGTACAACGTGGTGTTGAAAAACCAAGGCCTCCTGTTACTTGGGGAAAAGGAGGATCAAATTTTGTTTAGATATGAACAATATTTCCCAAAATATCATCGATAGCTTCATTGCATCCATGCAAACAAATGTGTGACAGGTTTCGCTACTCAAGCACACCCAAGCAATATTAAACATCATGGATCATTTCCAAACAATGAATTGTTTTTGTCATTTACATGCAATCAAATTGTTGTCTTGAAGCATCATTTCATGCTCTTTATAGAATTTATAAGAATTACAGTTCTGGTGCAATTGTTTTTTGCTTTTTTTGTCTGCATTGCTTGTTGTTACACCTGCAGTCATCATTTTCTTCTCTTGCATGGATATATATATATAGCATAATAAAGTGAAAAAATAAAAGACCAAATTATACAACTAACACAAAGCTAGAAGGTAGAAACCAGATTTTAAGAAACATAACTATAAAAAATGTTAGAAATGTATATTGCACAAGATTTAAATAAACGTATGTATAGCAGGAGGCAGGAGTTACAAGTTTAAAATGGAAGAAACCAAAAGATTCAATGGACTAAAATGGAGACCTATTATGATTTGTAAAGCTGTTGCTGACTTAGGACCACAAAATTAGGGTTAAGTTAACTTTACGGATTCATCTTTTTCGTACAGCAGAAATTGTTGACATAATAGAAAAACACAGAGCCATATTGAATAGTTAGACCTAAAACTAACGCACGTGTATTTTGCAACAGACAGAAAAATAAAATAAAATAAAATAAAATTTTGAAAGGAAAGGTTTCTTATAAAGAGATGTATGTAAAAATAATTTTGATAAGGAAAAACTAACATGTAAGAATGCTAACCATAAGAGAAAAAAATGACATGTACCTATGTCAAGCACGATCACCAAATGACGTATTAATATTGGAGTGTTAAACCAGAAACAGAAAATATTGGCTCCACGTAGATTGTTTTATTTTAATTAAACCAAGCAAACTATATCATATTGAAATTAATAAAAAATAAAAGGAGAAAAAATAGCAAAGAAATATATTTAAAAATTAAAAAGAAAGAGTTAGAAATATTTAAGTTACCATAGAAATAAATTTAAAAATAAATTTACTTAGATAGTAGTAATCCAAGCAATTATTGCAGAACTGCTTATAATTTCTTTGTTTAAAATCATTATCAGTAACTAAACCATTGTTTTCTTTTATAAAATTTAACATAATATTTCTAAGAATAGAATAAGTGTGGGTTACTGCAACAGAAGGGCATTTTTATAATCTTAAGATCAAAAGAGTCTCCTGTATCAAAAATATTACAACTTAGTACATTATTCTTAACATTTAATTCAATGCCTAAAAGTTAGCAGTCTCATTATTGTAATTGGTTTTTAATAATTTCAGATATTGCGGATAATAATTAAAACTAGAAACATAATCTACTATATATAAGTATATATATATATATATACATTTACTAGTGTTTTTGAAGCAAACAGACCTAGGGAAAGTACATTATTTTTTTTAAAATAAGGATCGCATTTCCATAGTTAATATTCTTTTTCAAGTTTACAACTTCTTAAAAAAAAGTAATTAGGAAACTTGTCACTAAATAAATAAATATCTTTTGATTTTCTAGATGTTATCATAAAATGTGACGTATTACAACTGCATGTTTATATAGGTGTATTTTTTCGGCAAATCAATTTTCTGTTAAAGGAAAATTAATAATTAAGAAGCTAAGGCAAAATTGTATTGGAGTGGTTAAATTAGAGTACAAAACTAGTTCCAATATAGTTTTAGCAGAAGGCATTGCACTTTCTAAATGAATGCCTAGTTTATATAGAATTATGATATGCTTAATTAAAGTAAATAACTATAAATAATTTTCGCCGATTAAATTGGTCCTATCAAAGCTGCATGTTTCTTTTACTAAGCAAAACAAAGATTGCGAGAAATTAAATTGCTACAATGATCAGCGACCTCTACCATTCTGGCAGAATCAAATAAATGGCTAAAGATTGATATGATTTTCTTAAAGACATCCATCATTGGTTTTTGATAATAATTTTACTTCTTTATTTTTTCAAATATTGTTTGTGCAATTTTTTCCCACTTTTTTACAAACTGCAAGCGTATGCAAGGTGCATTGAAATATCCTAGAGGAAACTTCAAATAACAATAACATATACATATACATGAGGTTGTCGAAGAATACATGTGTACAGGACCCAAGCACGAGACACTTAAATGGCGGAAAAAATAAACTGCTAACTTTTTCAGCATCATTGATTAAGTTTTCTTATCAGTGAAACATATTTTTTAATTGATCGAAACGATTTTCACTAAAAGTAATGCCAACCTTGTATCAATGATGTTGAGATTAATATTGTTTTTGAATTATTATAAGCATTATAACACACGTGCATTCGCAACGGTTATAAAAATGACAAACTATTTAACATCAGTCATTCTATTGCCAAGGAAAGCATGTTTTTCTGTCCTTAGATGAAATTCTGTTAATTTATTTCAGTTACTGTACGTAAACTTTATGATCAATCATATTCTGTTTCATTTACAATCCCAAAACAGATTTGATTGTTGTTTTTCTAATTCACCTTCAAGTCATTGAAACGATTCCTGAAAATTATATATACCTTTCGAATACTTTTTTTATTTACAGTACTTTATTCATTCCATTAACAATTTTTATTCTTAAAGTTGTTTTCTAATTAGACAACATTTGATTGCAGAGCCGAACACCTTTTGTTCTCATTTTATCCGTACCTTCTGAAATCGGAGAATATCAAGCTAATCTGGAATTGCTGTAAGTAACATTACAGCAATTCACTGTTCGAACACGAAATATATGACGATTAAATATTATATAAATATATTTATGATATAAATATGATATGCATAAATTATAAGCAGGTTTAGATAAACAGTAATATCATATTTATCAGCATCATAAATTTCAGTTTCTTTGAACGTTTTTAGTATTTTAAAATGTTATTCCATGAATTTATCGTATACTTTCATAAGTTTAGATAATTTGAAATATTTTCAAACTGATGGTTTTTTATTTACTTTTTCCTATATTTTCTTCGTTCACGTAATATTTTCTTCGTATCTGGTGCTGTGTCATACTCGTTTCCATTTACTACTAGGCACGTTATTTAATTCGATTTGAATTATATTATATACGAATGAATTATATTATGTTGTATAATATAGTCAGTATTTAATGTTTCTTTGAAATAATTAAACAACATATCGAACAAGAACGTATCGACTTCTCAAAGGAAGAGTAAATATTTGATCTTTGTGTCGAATCAATCAAGTTAGTGTAATTTGTTAAATAAAACTAAAACTGCAAAATTCATGATTCAAATCCACCAAGCAAAATATTAGTGCAATTTTCAGAAATATACATACATTTTACAAATTATATGCTTTTGTGAGAAGTGTTACGCAAATTTTACCAACGAAATAAAGGGATTCGTTATATTTCAGCATTTATAATTTTATTCATAACATTTTGTGAATGAAATGGATAAAAAAGTAACAAAAATATTAAAGATTAAATTATATCTTTACTAACGATCAATCTACTAAAATTTTTTGAGAATTTACTGTATTAATTATATTTATGAAATAATTGCAAATAGGCTTCATATTTGTTATGTTCATATGCGATTATTTAAATCTAATATAACAAATGACGTATATATCATTCCATGGAAATATCATATATGTTAATAAGATTTTATTAATATTAACACAAAAGAGAAAAAAGGAACGAAATATTAATTGCTTTACTTCTAAGAATGTAGGTTGTAAATAAAGAATGATTTTATATCGAAAGCTAATAGTAATGAAACAATATATTCCTTAATTCATTTTTAAGAATACAGATGCAAATGGGGAAAACAATCTATTAACTTAAGATGATTTAGCATCTTTCCCGCAAATTAGTTACAACAGTTCCCGATTGAATATTGCGAACGCCAATTCGCCTCACATTTTAACTTTAACAGTATTAATAAGACTTTACGCAAAACATGATAACTGAAAATAAAATAAATATATTGACATTTTGTAAATTGAATAATATAGCATACAACCTTATCAAGGGAATAGACACTTATTTTGGTAATATAACCATTACGTTAGAAGCTATTGTGTTTCGAGCTTCTGAACGTTGAAATGTTCTTTAAAAGCTACTGTAATTTTCACTTTATTGCTATATTAAAAAAACTTCTACTCAATATAAAATCTTAAAAGAGGTCTATTCCCTGTATTAGTATTTAAAGAATATATATATACAATTTTTATTTCATCCAAGCATAACTTTTTGAGATATTGTGTTTTGCTGTAAGAAAAATGTAAAAAAACTCACATTTTGAGAAAACGACAAAAGTAACATTAAACTAATCTGTTTACACGAAAAACATTTACTTTCTTATTAAAATGCACCAGATTTATAATTCTCTCCATCTTTAACTTCTAAAACAGTATTTTCTTTTTCTTTTTAAGGGCTCTTAAAATTTTCCTATGTTTCTTTGTTATGGGGTCTGCATTTTGAATCGATTCACGGATTCTGCATTTACCTAAATGTTTATATCGCGGTAAGGTAAACACTCCAATATTTTAAATATTCATCTTACTAAAAACTTTGAGACACCCATTTAATCCCTCATTGAAATGTATTCTAGCATCATACGACCCAAATTTAATTGTTTTGAGCGAAACAAATACTTCTTTCGGTACTCTTTACCAAACTATTCCAATAAAACATTCATTTGCATTTTGCGTGCGTACATGTAAGCACTTACATAATATCTGTTTGTCGCATAGTTCTAAATATACTGGTTTAATTTGATTTAAAACATCATTTGATAAACCAGCATATTTTGTGGTACATTTTGTTCCATTTGCCACCCCCACTGAAAATAACACCAGCGGTCTTTCCCTATTGGGCATTGACCATGCATCGGTTTCTTATCACTTGATGTACAGTGATGTAGCGCAGAAATTACATTTTGCTGCATGGCATTTAAGTTACCGACGTTACTGCGTACAGCAATTCCGTAGTAATTTTGAAGTCGGTCGATAAAATTATCAGTTAATTTGCCTTTACCAGACAGTCCTTTAGTTTTCGTTTTTAGCTTTCTTAGACGCGAGCCCACTCTCTTTTGTACATGGCCAATGCACTCAAATTTTTTTCTTACACTGTTCATTCCATAAGTGGTTTTCACACTCATGAAAGCTTTTGAGTCACCATCCCCATAATATTGAGTATATTGAAGTCCGCGGGTTTTTTCTGACCGAAGAAATCCCCTCAGGGGGCTCACCTTCTTTAGGTGAGTACGGGTGTCACAATCCCGAGGTACCCTAGTGATCTTTTCCTTTTCCCAAGGGGTTTACTGTCTTTGGTAAACTCGGGTGTCACGAACCCGGGGTACCCTAGTGATCCTTCTCTATTTTCGACCCTCTTGTCATTCAATTTTCCCTTTTCTTCTTTTCCCGTCTAGACTACAGACAATTTTTCGAAATTTACATATACAAAATTATCAATTCATTTTTTTTATTAGATTACTCACAATATTCATTATTAATACTATATTTTTCGTTCTGTATTGCGTTCAATTCGTTTAAAATTTTTTTTGATTTATTTTGATGTTCGCATTATTTCTTTGTTTTCTTACTAACAACGTTGGTTTTCCGACCCGCATGTTTGCCGTGTGCGGCGTCCCGTAAGGAGGAAAATGGTGTCCTGGGGATACCTTTTGCGTTCCCTTTGGCCCACGCTTCGCTGTAGACGGGTGGCAGGAGTGAGCCCGCTCCTGTCAATCGGCTGGTGATGAGTCTCTTCGGAGACATTGCTGTAGGGTTAGTGCTGCAGATAAGGGGTGGCGGGTTTACCCGTTGGATCCTCGCCCTGATGCTGTAGCACTATATATTCTGGGTGTACTCCAGGTAAGCGCCGTGCCTGGTTTTTGCCAGATGACCGGCACACTGCCTCCCTTGTTGGACTCCGTGGTGGGTGGAGCCACACCAGGATGAATTTTCGTTTTGTCTTATGGATCCAATGCTGATGTGCCCGGGTAAAGGCCTTAATTTACCCACTCTTAACGTCGATCAAATATCAGAACATACAAGGTTTTTATTACTTTCAATTCCAAATAATGAAATGTTACTTAAATCGCCTTTTGCTGTTTACAAAGCCCTCATAGGAATAGGTGGTGAACCGAAATCTGTAAAACGCTTACGTTCCGGTGATCTACTCATTGAAACCAACTCCGCTCTTCAAACAAAGTCGATTCTTCTTGCCAAAACCTTTTTAAACTCTTCAGTAAGTGTAACTCCCCACAAATCTCTAAACTCCAGCCGCGGTGTCATTTCTGAACCTGACCTGTTGACCACCCTGAAGCAGAAATCCTTGATGGATTTTCTGACCAGGGTGTTATCCAGGTCAGGAGAGTTACAATTAAAAAAAAATAGTACAATTATTCCTACAAAACATTTAATATTAACATTCAGTAGCCCGAAACTACCAAATACAATAAAAGCTGGTTATTTAAACTGTAAAATCCGTCCATACATTCCGAATCCTCTGCGCTGCTTTAAATGCCAGAGGTTCGGACATTCTCAAACTTCCTGCCGTGGTCAATTGACGTGCTCCAGATGCGCAACTGTTGGACATCCTTCCACAGATTGCAGTCTGGAGCAGAAATGCGTTAATTGTTCACAGCCTCATTCGTCCGACTCAAAATGTGCCCTAAATGGAAAATTGAAAAAGAAATCCAAACTATTAAAACTAATAAAAATATATCATATGTAGAAGCCCGGAAATTAATAGCCCCACAACCATCTCAAACTTACGCTCAGGCTTCTAAACCATTTACGGTAAGCAGTTCCTCACAAACAGATGAAAATATTACTAAAATAGTTTGCCCACCATTAAAATTGTTACAACCTACAATATCCGTTCCAAAACAAATGCCATACAGAATTCCTACAGTTAACAAATCATGTACCTCAACTCAAGCACAACTCATACCATCCTCATCTTCCGTTAATATTGCATCCGTATCAGATTCTCAGCCACCTATTCCTTTGTTTACTAATGCTCCCTCCACGTCCAATAGTGTTCTTGAATCTGTCGCATTATCCTCATCCAAACAAACACCTTCTCCTTCGACATGCCCCATTTCTACAGTCTCACCCGCCACATCTACTAGTCTATCTACCTCAGTTGCATCTGTCTCATCCAGTAAAGCACCTTCTTCATCCACAGTATCAATGTTTACACCTTTAACAAATGAAGCAAGTCCTGTTATTTCAACTGATACGACTACATCCAATACCATACCTTCCACAACTCAAGCTTCAAAACCTCGTAACAAAAAGCGGCCCCCTAAAAAAAATAAAAAACCGAATGTAGAAATCAAGATGACACCACATAAACCCAAAAAGTCCGCACCTGTCGAATATACTACGGATGAGGAAGACACTATTATGTACGACGTGGAGGAAGAGGAGGAGGAGGAGGAATATGAACCGGATCCTAACTTCACGTATAAAAACGGAAAAACATACTACAAAGGATTTTTACTTTTAACCCCTACTAAAAATAGAAACTGACCTTTTCTCAATTATACTTATTGAATTTGGTGGGGAATCCCCAACCCACCGATTCAGAAACTATTAAAATTACGGTCTAGATTTTATTATGAAATTTTATAACTTTTATTTACACGTTTTTCCTTTTATCTGTTTTTAAGATGTCTGTTATTTTAAGATCTTATCTGACATGTGTGATGAGGGGAAAACCCTCACTAAAAATTGTTCTATTTTTAATCATTGGAAACCAATTTTTATGCGATTTGAAATTTTAACTTTTATTGAAACTGCGTTTTCGGTATTTTTAGATATTTCGTCCTATATTTTGATATTTTAACAAATGTTTGGCGCAGCATAGCCAAAATTGGCTCTTGTGCCATAAAACCCAAAACTCACTCACTCACTCACTGACCGAAGAAATATTCGTGAAGCCCTCAAAATTTCCATTTTTGACGAAGATCCCGTGAAGTTTCACTGACATATGTGGTCGGCTTTTGTAGAATCATATTCAAAGTTTCTTGGTATAGTCTGAAGTCCCTTTATGATTATGCTTAACTTTTGGACAACAGTGTATATATATATCTATATATATAAAGGAGAAAAGCGACTCAACTGCCTGACTGACTGACTGACTAACTAATCACGATATCTCCGGAACTATTCAACCTACAGACTTGAACATTGGTAGACATGTTTCTTTCATAGAGTAGATGTCAGCTAAGAACGGATTTTCCGAAATTCGAAACGCAAGGGGCGTTAAGGGGGTTAAGGGGCGTTATAAATAATTGCTTCCATGTTTAAACTACTTGATGTACAATCTTGAAATTGGGTAAGCAGATTCCTTTTAGAGAGTAGAGATCCGCTACAAAATGAGTTTGGTGAAAATCGACCCCCAAGTGGCGTTGCAGGGGCTTAGGAAGCGTTATAGATAATTATTTCCATTTTTAAACTATTTGATGCACTGTCTTTAAATTTGATAAATAGATTCCTTTCGTAGAATAATGATCATTTACAAAACAGGTTTTGAGAAAACAGACTTCTAAGTGGCGTTGTGGGGGATTAAGGGGCGTAATAGATAAATATATCCGTTTTTAAACTACTTTACCTACCTGCTTGAAAATTGGTAGGTAAGTTTCTTTCCTGGAGTAAATATCCGCTACAAAATGGGTTTTGGGAAAATTGACCCACAAGGGGTGTTGCGGAGGCGGGGGGTTTAAGGGGCATTATAAATTCCGATTTTTAAGTTACTAGACGTACAGTCTTGAAACTTAGTAAGCAGATTCCTTTTCATAGGGTAGAGATACGCTACAAAATGGGTTTCGTGGAAATTGCCCCCCAAGTGGCGTTGCGGGTCTTAAGGGGCATTATAGATAATTATTTCCATTTTTAAACTATTAGACGCAGTCTTTATATTTGATAAATATATTTCTTTCATAGAGTAGAGATCAGCTTTAAGAAAGTTTTGTGAAAACAGTCCTCTAATTGGCGTTTCATGGGATAAAGTGGTGTAATAAATAAATATTTTCGTTTTTAAAACAACTTGACCTACCTGCTTGAAAATTGGTAGGAATGTTTCTTGCATGGAGTAAATATCCGCTACAATACAGGTTTGGGGAAATTGACCCCCAAGGGGTGTTGCGGGGGTGGCTCAAGTGGCGTTATAGACAATTATCCCCATTTTTAAACTGTTCGACGTACAGTCATGAAATTTGATAGCAGATTCCTTTCGTAAAGTAGAGAACCGCTACAAAATGGGTTTTGCGAATATCAACTACCAAGTTTAATTTCGGGAGATTAAGAGGCGTAATCGATAAATATTTCCATTTTTAAACTACTTGATCATCCTGCTTGAAAATTGGTAGGCATGTTCCTTTCATGGAATAGAGTTCCTCTTACAAAGAGTAAAACGAAAATTGACCCCTACGGATGTTTGCGAGGGCTCAAGAGGAGTTACAGAAAAAAATTAATGTTTTTAATTGTTAGACCCATATACTTGAAATTTGTTAAGCATGTTTCTTT